>JANQDE010000447.1:0-18250 GCA_037157785.1 Cephalotes varians
CAACAAACCATACAACACGCAGTTCAGAATCAACTCGTGGTACTAAATACCACGATCGCGCATATAGGAGACGCGGAAAGCATCATAGAGCGAAATGAAAATCTGTTACAAGCTAGTATAACGAAGTATCTAACTCGCGAGGAAGTGAACGAGCAGAGTATAGTACATATTGCGATTATGTCCGATTTAATYCGCGACGCAGAAAATATAATARAATATCTAACGTACATCCGACAAGGGGCAATGCACCTCAAACTGATGCCGATAGATAACATTATCCAACAACTGAAAAAAGCGACGCAACAAATACTTCAGGGACTATACTTCCCGTTTAAAGTCCACAACGAGGACTGGCTAGCTATCGAGAAACATACACAGATAACCGCGTTTAGCGATAAAACTACTGTATATACCATACTGCGTTTTCCACTAATTGCCCAGCCGAACTATGATTTAATTAATGTAATCGCTCTACCTGTACATGATTATAGCAATATTTTCACTGCTAGRGAARTAGGCAACAAAGTAATAGCAGTAGACAGGGAAAAATTAACGTACTTAAAATTAACCAAAGGAGAGTTAGAAAAATGCGTCAAAGATAACTTACAATACACGTGCCGAAACTCGATGCCAATCTACCGCGTAAACACGAACGCACCATGCGAAGTGCAGATGTATACACAACAAAAAAACTACCGCCATTGCACTAGCAACCATATATTTTCCACAGACGACTTTTGGATCGCGCTAAATTACCCACACTCATGGTATCACACTCATTATATTCGATTGCCGCCGACCAACAGATAACAATAGACTGCGACGGACGGCACGAACGAAAAATAACTATAAGAAACACGGGGAGAATAGCATTAAAAGATARATGCAAACTAACRACGAGGGACATGACGATACAATCACARAAAAYAATATTTGAAACGGACATAGAAACGTACCTACCGGAACTGAACATAACACTCCTACGCGACCAAAAAACAATAACGAACAATAACGAGACCCTACAAAGTTTATCACAACACRGGATAAAACTAAGYAAATTGCAGACAAAATTGGAGGAAATAAATAATAGCATCAAAGAAAATAACCAAAACTTCTTCACACAAAAACAATTTATATATCCAATGGCATCGAGCGGAATGATCATCATTATTATAATAATTCTCGTAGCATACATAATTTTGCAGCGAAAAAATAAAAAGAAAAACACCAGACACCCGATATTTACGACGGATAGGGACCTGAGCGAATATCCAAAATCAATACTTAAACGAAGCAAAAGCTTCAGATACTAGAACACGATTACTACAAAAATATTGTAACTAGCATAAGTAAACGATTGTAAAGTAAAAATTGTAATCGGGATAAGAAATTATAATACAAATTATATATGTAAGAAAGAAAACTACGTACCTCCGTTTTCTTTTTATAACGGGGGAGGGATGTTATAGCCCGAACGGCTATAAACAATTATTAATAATGTAATTTTAATCATAAAGAAAGTAGATCGCATGACGACGGCGATCCACTTTCTTTAAAGCGCTGACACAGCGCTACGCGCGCGGCGACAGCGAACGAATGCACGACGCATGATGAAACCGCGACGGCTTACGAAAAGAGAGAAACCTAATTCAAGATTGAGAAATTAAGAATTAGGTTAATTACGAAAATGCAAGCTAAGAACTTCGATCTCGAACTTCTTAGCTTGCACCCGAATTGGGGACACAGGGCCGCTGAGTTGGCATTAGGCAACAGCCTCCGAGCAGACCCGTGCCCTACATTAATTTAGTTAAAAGAGATTGACCACGAGAGCTCGAGAGTCAGTCACAAGATCTAAAGCACGCGTCACGTAAGACCGTCCGGTGAGAGAGTCCGCGAGTACGCGAGTTCAAGTGCGAAGCAGTACCGACACCCGAGACCGAACGTTAGGCAGGTCAGTGCCGCGAAGCGTAATGCGATACGGCGGAGCGTTTCAGCAGAAACGCCCGAGGGAAGAATCATTAAGAAGCAAGTGTAAAAGTGAACACTGTATTATTTATTAAATAAATCATTGTTATTGAGTGTTATAATCAAAGGGAAATTCACTCCCGTGGTGTGTCCTTCTGGCGACCTCGGGCTTCCAAGTCCTAACCCGACAAAATCCCGAATTCTGTGGCTCTCATCAAGGGCTCGCCACAACAATATCTTCCTTCTTTTTAGCAAAAAGGCAATTAATTGAAACGTGTACAGATACGGTCGATGAGGCAATTTTAAAATTAGTGGAAAATCGAACATCGACCAACACTATGAATTCAGACGACTTATTCTATTTGTCTATATCGCGGGATTCACAACATCTAAACACAAATGCGAATTACGTTTAAAGACACTTGTATTACAAATGCTTTCTCAAGTTATGGCAGAGGAACAAAATTAAGAAGACTAACTGTCCAATCTTTTATTTACTTTGTTTAATATTATAAGGTGTTTTTGTAATTCAAATAAAATAAAACTTATTCGATTACATTTTTTACAAATTATGTATTTCAATTTACCTTCTGCCTATTGCATATACGCTTCCCGTTGAAAGTTAGGTAGCTTATTCCATTGCCAAGGTACGTGATCTTCCTTCATAAAACAGTCTGCGTACATTTCTCGAATTCTTTTGGCGTCATTTGCAGAGTTTCTTGATATATTTGGCGCAAATGCTCGAAGTGCACCAGGTGGCTCTTCGTTTCGCCATTGACCAGCTTCTACATTTCCATAGCGATCTTCTACATCTATAAATCCTACTGGAACGTATCTTCTCTGACCAGGCAAAACGTTCAGCTCCGCATCTCGAAGCCAATTGTGCAGTACCACACAACTTTTAACTATACCATCTATAGTTAAAAGTGACGCAACAATTGGTCGTCGAAATATTCTCCATCTGGCTGACATTACTCCAAATGTATTTTCGATTACACGTCTCGCTGTGCTCAAGCGATAATTAAAAATAATTCGCCGTTCACACTTGCGACGATCGGCTCTCGTTTTTAACAAAATATCATGTACAAACTATTAGTGGCTGTCACAACAGATTTGACACTACTGACAGCTACTATAGTTTTAATCGATTACACAACGTCTCCAGATGTGCCTGTTAATCAACACTTTAAGGATGTCAGTTCATCAACTGTATTACTCAGATAAAAAGCTACATCGTTATGATCGGCCTCTGATTACAGTACGATTGATAATCTTTCACCATTTATAACCGTGTGCTCGATGAAAAAAAATTTATTTCAACGCTGAAGATGACCTAATGCTAGGGTCGAAACGTTCGTTTGTGTTTTTATATTTTTTATATTTTTGTATATAAACTTATTACTTAAAATAATTGGCATTGCTAACTAGCCAGGCTTATATGCTCCTTTCTCAATTTGTTTGTTAAAAATAATTTTTTCTGAATTCAAGTTTGTACCAGGATATGGTCGCAATAAGTTCTTCAATAACGGAAATGCTGCATCACCGACAAATACTACGGGAAGATAAGTATTTGTACCCGGTAAGGCTTTAGGTGGAGGCAATGGTAGCGTTTCTGTTTCAATATATCTTCCAAAATCTTAGACTTTGAAAAATACCTCCGTCGCTTTCTCTACCAGCAGAACCAATGCTAACATAGGTAAAGCGAAGATCAGCATCACAAACTCCCATTAAAACAGTACTGTACGTGCCTTTATAATTGTAAAAAGCAGATCCTGTATTTTTAAAACATTGTACAATAATGTTTTCCGTCAATCGCTCCGATACAATTTGGAAAATTCCATTTACTTTCAAAATCTTCTGCGATTTTAGCCCATGTTTGTACAGTTGGTGGAGGAAGTACTCGAGGTTGTAGTGTCTGTCAAAGTACTTCTGTTATTTCCACAATTATTTTTGGCACAGTAGATTTACCTACGCGATAAAGATAAGATAGGCTTATCATACTATCGCCAGATGCAAGGTATCGCAATGTCAATGATAATCGCAGTCCTGGCTGCAACGGTTCCCTTGTCATGTGTACTTTTGTAATAACAGGTTCTACTATTACTAATAATTGATCAAATTGTGATCAAGAGGTGACATGCGATGGAAATTGAAAAAACGCTCTGCGTCATGTCGAAACATAAAATTATTGTAAGCACTTTGAAGATATCGTTGCTCTATTATAGGATGAACCCACCATCGAGCTGTCCTCTGATTTTTAACTTGTTCTTGCCTTTTTCGTTTTCTTCGTAGTCATAATAGCAAAGCAAGATTATCATCGCAATTCATTTTGATTTTATTATATATTTTAATTATATTTTTTATTACTTATTACAATTTTATTATTCCACTATTGTCACTCAATAAATGTTTATAAATAAGATAATTTCTACAAGTAAAGTATAAATTCCAGTAATTTTATTTAAATGAAATATAGTAAATTATTAGTATTATTGATAGTTATTTCATTTGAAATCACATAAGTATCTTCGATTTCCGTACGTAGGATGGCGCTAGAATCTACTGCGTAATGGAGTCGCTTTCTGCATACGTATGCCGCAGCTCACCGCATGCATGGAGTTTTAGCTTTAGACCGCGGGACGACAGAGTCGGGATTCGTTGCGGCCGGTGCGAAGTCATGACGTCACACGCGGTGACGGCGTCGGTCTGTTGGTCGGAGGCCCGTGCGAGATGCGAGGATTGGCTTGCGCAGTTATTCAGACGCGTGTCGAGGTGCGCGGCTTTCAAAACGTGCGTGTTACTTTCTGCGATGGACGTGGAGGCAGAGCCGAGAACGCCCAAGCTCTTGACAGGAGCGGAGGCCGAGAACACCTGAGACTTCCGGAGACGGAGATAGAGCCGAGAACGCCCGAGCTCTTGACAGAAGCGGAAGCCGAGAACACCCGAGCCTTCCGGAGACGAAGATAGAGCCGAGAACGCCCGAGCTCTGACAGGAGCGGAGGCCGAGAACACCCGAGCCTTCCGGAGATGGAGATAGAGCCAAGAACACCCGAGCTCTTGACAGGAGCGAAGGCCTAGAACGTATCTTTTGGATTTTTGCAAGAGCCGAAAACCGTGCTCTTTTTGGAAAGGAAGATATTCGTTAGGATAACTGTAGCCGAGAACACCCGTGCTATCAGCTCGTCAGAACGGACCTGGTCCTGATTGCTCCGCGCCGGACCGTTTTATACTCGCGGCCCAGCTACGGAGGTGGCCGTGCGTAGCGGCCTTCGCGAGGCGCGCGCGGAGCGGGCGCGGATCGCGTAGCGCGGTGCGGGCGCGAGACTTGCGCTATTTACAATATCTTATAAGCTACACTTAACACAATATTTTACACAGCACATTATATACACTATTTATAATTCGTGACATATCGTCATAAATTAATTAATTAAATGGATGCGCCCTGATTTTCCTTCCCCGCGTGACGTCATCCCCCCTCCCTGTGTAACGTCATGCCCCTCGCCCCGGAGTATCCCCTGCCATGTACCTCTCATGGAGCTCCTAAGTTAGAATCGGTGTAGTTATACTACTTCCTCGAAAGTCGAGCAATTGTTCGTACTGATTGACGATGCGTATCGTCAAATCCGAAATGCTCCGTGCGATGATTAGCAAGTAAATGATCTGTAATGATGTTTCCGATATCTTATATCCTGGTGTCACGTTCGGGAAGAATTCATGTATCGTATGTACACGTTTATCGTTGCTGTATGCGCTCGAGGTCGCTCACGTTACACTCTACGCGGATAATGTTTATTGGTTGATAATGTTAATTGGTAAGTCCGATTCGTGCCATTTTCGTGGCTGTAATATACGATCCGAAGAAAATCCTAGCAGCGATCCAATGTTGTCGGGCTTGCTAAAATTTACTCTGTAGTCACATTTTATCTCGCTCTTCATCATTTGCACGAAACGCTATCGGGAAATTTTCATTCATCAATAAATCATTCAATAATAAATTTTATCCCTCGAGAGTCGTTATTTCCATGTTGTTTTTGTCAAAGTAAAATATATTGAAGCATTCACGTTCGATATCGTGTTGTAAATCTCAAAGTTCATTAGACCGAGCTCGTAATCGTCATCACGTAAATCTATGGCTGGGAAGTAGATTGCAGCGAGAACGTTGCTCTTCCCGATTAGCGTAAGTATTAGCGACATGATTGAAAAACCATCCGACGAACAGTGAGTTAATTAGTGCACTGTCAGGCTTTAAATTGGTACACATCAACTGTTCGTAAAAATTACAAACACAATTATCCACAGATACTCTGATTGTATGTTTGCTAGGGTACTCGATTGTACTCTATCTTTATCACATCATTTCCGAAATATCGCACCAGTTCTTTAGACGGTCGAAGATTATCAAAACTTGAAATATATCACGTGATTGTTTCTCTTTGGGTACACTACTCAGGACCTTTCGCATCATCCAGGTTTATTTCATTTCTCGTTTCGACATGCACCGCTTATCGTTTATGCATTACGCGTAAAAATGATACATCTAAAAATGATACCTCTAAAATATGATACATGCATGCGTCTTGCCAGTTCAACTGTATGTTCGTTGTTGCACCCGCAGGCATTTTTAATGTATTTTCAACGTTTTTTTTCTTTATTATTACACTCTGTACATGTTTGTACGGGCCGAGATATAATCCCTTTCCATATTTGTATGGAACAAGATATAGTCCGTGACCTTCCATCGCGCGATTGACGCAACAGCTTCTCAAGCTATCGTCGTGTAACTTTATTGTCGTTTATAGCCTTTGCCACATCGGCCGCTTCACCGATTAATCATCCGAGCGTGCATAACATCGGCAAAATTGGCAATACCACCGCGTTTTGCTGTCAGAAGTACTCGTTTTTTCATTATCTTTTTCTTCGTCTTCACTTTCGTCTTGTGACGTAACGCCGTTTTTTTTTTTTGTTACGCTGAGGAAATGCTGTTACGCATCCCCCGTCCCTGGACTAACCATCAGAAGGGCGGGGGTATGTGGGACTCGCCCTATTTAACGGGCCCTACCCACTAAAATCCCAGCGGGTGTCCTATCCCAGGCCTTACCAGGGTAGGCCGGGATCCGATCGTCTGCATAACTACCGGCCCACCCCTGCCTTGGGCGGGCGCTGGCTGCGCCCGCCTTACTGCCTCGTTTTTAGTGGCAGCGACGGAGGAGGGCCACCCGCTCTCTCCGTCGCATCGTCCCGTAGGGGACTTGATTGGGCGGGGTCCTTGGGTCTTGTCCCCCGCCCAACCGCCCCAAGTCTGGGGCATGAGGGGTTCGGGGCCGGCTTATGAACTTCGCCGGCCCCTGACCCCCCCCCCCTCTTTACTTTCTCGCTGTGGGCACCCTCCTCGCCGACGTGGCTGTGGAGGGTGCTCCATAAGTCGGGGTGGGGGGCCCTTTCGGGGGATGATGAGTATTCCATCCTCCCGTCTTCAGCCCCCGCCCCGTCTCTCTCCTCGTTGGATAGGTCTGGGTGGGGTGACCGATCGGCTATGAACTTCACCGGTCGCCGCCCCACCCATATTATATTGGTGACCTTTTGTTTGGAAGGGCTCACCATCTGGTGAGCCCTTCAGAAGGGTGTGGGGCTCCTTTGGGGAGGTCAGGTATGAACTTCCCCGACTCCCCGCTGGAGCCCCTTCATCCTCCTTCCTCCTCGTGGTCTCTCCTTACGGTCTGAGGTGGGCCGCGGGACGGCGTCGGCGTCGGTATCTGACCCCTCCGCCGCCTCCGTCTCCATCTCCCGTCGCACCGTTGGCGATCACTTCGCCCCGTCGGGCTCTCTCAGCCTCCTCCTTGGCTGACATCACCTCCACGCAAAAAGCGAGGAGGCTCTTCCATGCCCTCTCACTCCCGAGAATGGCGTCCACGACCGCCGGGAGCGAGAGGTCATTGCCAACTGCGGCAAGGACCCCGCGCTGCTCCGCCCATTCAGGACATTCCTGGAGCGTGTGTTGCGCTGAGTCCATGACTGCGCCGCAGTGGTGGCACCGCGTCGTGCGCTCACGACCGATGCGACACAGGTAGTCACCGAAACATCCGTGACCCGTAAACACCTGCGTCGCCCGATACGTGAACCCGCCCCATCCCCGCTCTAGCCAGCTTACTAGGCGGGGCTGGACAGCCTCGACAATCCTCTTGCCAGCCGCGCTTGGTCGACACACCCAGTTCGACCACGCGGCCACGAGGCGTTGTCGTGCCCGGACCCTCATAAGTTTGACGGCTCTGGGGGGAGGCATTTTCCCCCGCCTGAGCTCCGCCATCTCCAAATATACCTGCTTCCTCATGGAGGCCAGGAGCTCTAGCGGGGATTGTCCCGCCAGAGTCGTCGCCGTCGCGTGGGAGGTGGTCCTGTAGGCTCTGATCGCCCTTTGGGCTACCCGACGTTGCACCTTGTGCAACAAGTCACACAATTGTCGGGAGCCCTCAACCTCCGCGGCCCATACTGGGGCCGCGTACAGGGCGATCGAGTTGACCACCTCGGCATACAGGCGGCGAGCTCGCCCATTTGGCCCCCCTAGGTTTGGGAGCAGCCGGGCGAGACCCATCGCCGCTTTATCCACGCGCGGCACCAACTCGTTAAAGTGGGTCCGGAACTTCCATCGACTGTCCAGTATGAGGCCCAGGTATTTTATCCGGGCCTCAATTGGGACGGGCACACCGGAGACCTCGATCGCATCTTCCGGAGACGCCCCTCGGAGGCCATTGTGGAAATATATGGCCTCCGTTTTCTGGGGCGCCACTTCAAGACCAAGACTCCGGATGTGGCGCACGACGTCAGCTGTAGCCTCATTGGCCCGGCTATGCGCTTCCCCCCAGTCCCTCCCGGCCGCGAGTATGAGCGTGTCGTCCGCATAACATATTATTTCGCAACCAGGGGGAAGGAGAACTTCATTAAGCACAGCGTTGTACCCGAGGTTCCAAAGATGGGGGCCCAATACTGACCCCTGTGAAACCCCGCGGTACACACCCCTCTCAACAGGGACCTGGTTGTGGTCCCTGTATTCGAGCCATCGACCCGACAGGTAGGCCCGAAGGACCCGCCTTAGGTAGGGAGGGACCCTGTGGTACTCGAGGGCCCTCCCAATGCGGTCCCAGGGCAGGGAGTTAAAGGCGTTGGATATGTCCAACCCGACTCCGACTACTACCCCGCCTTCCTGCACAGGCCGTTCCACCAGGCCATGGACGCAAAGGATGGCGTCCACCGTGCTCCTGGCCTGGCGGAACCCGAACTGCTGCAGGTGCAGGTCGGGTCCTACCTATTCCAAATGCCGGACGAGTCGGCCCGCTATGATTCTTTCCATCAGTTTGGCCTCCTCGTCCAGCAAACATAGCCCGAAGGGATGTTCGCTGGCTTGTTCTCCTTGCGGAGAAGGACCAATTTGGCCCTCCTCCACACTGAGGTGAAGCTTCCCTCCTTGAGACACCTCGTGAAGAGGTGCCTCATGTCATCGCCTATGTAGTTTAAGGCCAAGGCCCAGATCTTGCCGGGGACGCCGTTGGGACCGGGAGCCGTATTTTTCTCCCGCATCCTCTTGACGGCCCCGCGGAGCTTCTCCATGGAGACCTCCAGGTCCTCGCTCCATTCCTCCTCCGTGGAAGGGGCTTCCTCCCAAGGGGACTCCTCCCCCGTTGACTCGGGGAATAGAGCTCCCAGTACGCGAGCGAGGACCGGAGCCTCCAACGCTTCCGTATGGGGGGGGCGCCCACCTTTTCAACTTCTCTCTTACTATCAAGTACGGTCGCCCCCACGGATTTTCATCTAGGGTGAGGAGGAGCTCCCAGGCCTTGGCCTTTGCTGCAGCGATGGCCGATCGGAGGGCCTTGACTGCCCCCCGATAATTCGCCGCTGCCCTCTCTATCGCCGCGGGGTCGCTCCCACGGCGTCGCCGAGCCCGCTTCAGCGCTCTGCGCTTCTCATGCGCAGCTTGGCGGAGCGACCTTATCTCGTCGCTCCACCAGTGAGCGGCCCGGCGGGGGCGGGGGTTGGACTGTGGCATGGCGGCATCGCAGGACCTCTGAACTAGATCCCGCAGCCGCCCCGCGTGTTCGTCCACTCCCTCCGCCCCTTCCTCGCCTGTCGGCGCGGGCCACGTCTCCGCTAGCATACACTCCTTAAAGGGGTCCTCGGCAAACTTTCCGAGGACCCATCGCCGTGGTCGAGGGTGGCGGCGTCCGAGCACCTGGGCTGGAGTCTCTGTGAGGACCACCCGGATATAGCGGTGGTCCGATTGGGTGTGTATCTTGGTCAACACCCTCCAGCCCCTCACCCTGGCCGCAGCTTCGGGGGTGGCCCAAGTCAAGTCCACTACCGACTCACCCCCCTGCAGCCGGTCGCAGGTGCTCGTTGCGCCCACATTCAGACAGCGTAGGCGCAACGACGCCGCCCATCCCAATAGGACCGTGCCTCTCCAGTTCGTGCGCCGGGAACCCCACGCTCTGGAATGCGCATTGAAGCCACGATGGGGCGGGGGCGCATCGTTGGACGCACGCCTGTATCCACCCCAACCCCTCCTTCACCTCATCACGGTCCAGGTTCGGTGATAAATATACCCCGACCACGGTTATATCGCCCCACCTGACGGCCACGAACTCCTCCCCCGCCTCCAGGACTGTGCTGCAGGGGAGCGGGTTCTCGGAGCGCCGCCAGGTGATGGCCACCTTCACGTCGGTGCCCATACGGGCCGCCGCCCACATTGGATTTCGGGGCGGCACCCAGTAGGGCTCCGAGAGGACCATAAGTCCATAATCACCCTCGGCGGCGTATTGGACCAATAAGTCTTGTGCCGCTCGAGAGTGAATTAGGGTTGCCTGCAGGAGCTTGTTAGCCATTAATGGTTTGGCCTCCTCCGCTCTTGCAGGCCCTTCTCCCTCGATGGACTCCCCCGTGATGACGGTGGGGGCCGTGTGTGTTGGGCCCCCCCTGGATGGGGACCCCGCCTCGGTCTCAATGCCTTCCATGGGGATGGGGGTTGGAGGCCGCTGGAATACAGTTGCCTCCCCCTTTGTCTTCCCATCAGTTATGGCGAGCACCCCCCTCTTCTTGGTGACCCCTTGGGCAGTGATGAAAGATCTTGCAGGCTAGCACCACGAGCACCGAGGTGGTGGGGGCACGCACACAGCGTGAACCGCCGTCCGTGTGCGTGACGTCACGCTCGGCTGTTCGGCTCGTGGAAGAGCGCAGACATACTATGTTCTGCCTCGTTTCCACCAATCCCGCTATGCGAGCAAGACACTGAGGCCTTCAGTGTCTTGCTCGCATAGCGGGGTTGGTGGAAACGAGACAAAACATAGTATGTCTGCGCTCTTCCACGAGCCGAACAGCCGAGCGTGACGTCACGCACACGGACGGCGGTTCACGCTGTGTGCGTGCCCCCACCACCTCGGTGCTCGTGGTGCTAGCCTGCAAGATCTTTCATCACTGCCCTTGGGTGGGTCTCTTGGGGAGGGGGTGCTCGTTAGCCACCTCGTCCACCTCCACCGGCGTCCCGCCCCCCCAGGGGAGCGGCGGCCGTGGAGGTGGATGTGGGGGTTTTGTCTTCCCCTTTCCTCGTTTCTCTTTTCCGTGGTGGGGGGGGGGGCCTTGCAAGCTGGTCCCCCCGTCCTATGATTTGCCGGTCTTTTCAAGCTTGCGCATATAGCGCATTGGACCGGTGCCCGGCAGTCCCTCGCCGTGTGGTCTTCCTGGCCGCGTCTATAACATCTAGTGCGATCTTCCTCGCTTGTGCACGTCGCCCTCACGTGCCCCCTTCCCCAGCATCGGAAGCATGTCGGGGGACGATCGGGCAACAGCTCCACCTTCATCCTGGTCCATCCCAGGGTTAGGGTCCCAGCCTTCACTAGCGCGTTGGCGGCCGTGAGGGGACATCTCACCCAGGCCGTCCCCAGGCCGTTGGTCGCCTGGCGTACGGGACCGACCTGTACCTCCTCCGGTAAGCAACTCCCTCTCTCCGCCAGGGCCGCCGCTATCTCGACCGCGGAGACCGAAATCCTCCAAATCTCTGATCCGGATCTCCGCGGTCTTCTGGGGTCGTGTGACCATGTTGTCGGCAAGGGCGTGCCTCAATTTATCGGCCAGGGTGTCGGCCAGCCGGACTCCCTCTGCACCCGGGATTTCTAAGAGGAGGGCGCCAGTGCGTGCCCTCCTCGGTCGCATCTCCCGTATACCGATCTCTTTTAGATCGATCCGTGCCCGGGCGAGCCGCATAGTTTCGTCCCTTTCGCCCTCCGGGCACGTGATCTGTATTGCGGCGGTCCTAGGTGGCTTTTTGAGCCTCGGTTGTGTTTTCTGTGTCCCATTTGTCGTTCCGCCTTGCGTTCTTCCCGCTGCTCCGATGCCCCTCGAGGGGGCGCCGGCAGCGATGAAAGCGGCTGTGGCCGGACTCGGCCCCGGTGGCGGCGCTTTTGCGCTTGCCGTCTACCGCTTTTCTCTTCTCTCTCTCCTCCCTAGAACCTCCGACCACGTAGTGATTGTTTGGCTTTTGAGGGTGGGGAGGGAGGTGGGGAGAGGGGAATCCCGCGTAGGGGGGGTCGGTTCTGGCCATCGACCTGGTTGTCGGGCCGGCTCTTCCCGCGGCGATCCTCGGTGGGAGTGGGGGGGAGGGACTGACGCACTGGCGCGTCGTCTCGCCTCCTCCCTCCTTTTCTCTCTCCTTTTTTCCTTCTTTCTCTTCTTTCTCGCTTCTGACACCCTCTTCTTAGGGGGGAGAGTGTCATTGGTCATAGAGGAAGAGGGAGCAGGTTTTGATCGGTTGTTCTCCCTCGATGGCAGGGGCGTTCCTCGGGGAGGAACTCCCCTCCCCACATAGCTGTTCCATCACCTTCCTCGTTATTATTTCAGTCATTTCCGCAAGGGTGAGGTCCGGCGTCTGGCTCGAATATAATTCCATGTTCTGCCATATCGGTTTTATCTCCCCCTTCTTCCATCCTTTGTATATTTTCCCTTTCTCCGCCTTGGTCCTTTTTCCCTTAAGGGTACTCTTATTGGCCTCGGCTATCTTCGTCACCATTTTTTGGAGTTTACGGGAGATTCCCTCCCCTTTTTCATTTTTCTCAGTCATGACGTCGATCGGCCTATCTTCTATTACTGTAACCTTCCCTTTTATCGCGGGTCTTTTAATCGGGTAGGCTTCCAGTTCCTCCTTCGTTGCCATTATTCGCTTTTTGGGAGGGGGGAGGGGGATGTTACCTCCTCTCTTTCCTCCGCAGCCACGATTGTTGGTTCCTCCATGTAGGGTTCCGTGTGGGGTTCCTCTGTGATTTCCATTGGTACCCTTTTCTCTCCCCACCAACTATTTTGCTCCTCATTTATTTTCTGTAGTTGCCTCCGCAACTCCTCCTTCTCCTTTGTTGCCTCCATAAGGAGGTTTAGGTGATGTTCGGCTTTCCGCCTTTCCACTTCCGCCATTTCAATTGCTATCCGTAGCGAACTTTGCATTTCTGCCATTTGCCTCTCTGTGTCCTTTTGAAATTTTTCCTGGTCCCTTTGTAGGGCCTTCAATTCTTCGGACCTGTTCTCCTCCGCAGACCTATCCAGCCTAGTTCTTAGGACTTCGATAAGGCCTAATATCCAGCCAGCCGACTTCTTTAGGTAGCCCCCTTTTAGATTGCCGCTTGTTCTAGCCACTTTCAGTATATCTACTTGGAGCTCCCGCAGCCTATTAACGATGTCCGCGGTCGGATTATGTTCCTCCGCGGCCGCCACCGTCTCCAGGTCTATTTTGTTCATTTTTATAATTTCCCTGTTCGTGAGTTTCATGGTCCTTTCTTCTTGTTCCAGTCTCAGGGCTTCTTCCTTAGCCTTATTGGCCCTTTCCTTCTCGTCGGCGAGCCCTACATACTCCCCCGTTGTAGGTGGGCGGACCCTCTTTTTAGTAACCTCCGGGACTGGAACCGGAGTCACCTCCGTCACGTCCTCTCCATCTTCATTCTCCTCTATTCTAATCGTTTCAATTTCCTTCTCGTCTCTTCGCGCTTCTCCTTCTCGATCTTTCAGGTCCACTGCTACCATTATTATCGGATTCATCCGATTCGATCCGATTAGCTGCGCGCGCTCCAACAGGTGGCTTTTCTCTATCTCTCGCCCTCTCTTGTTTCCCAGTGTCCTCCTTGTTCATCGTCTCCTCTGCCCGAAGACCCGCGAGTCGGACGTCTGCTTCAGTCTTGTCCAGCAGGACGCTAACCTCCTGCCATGAATCCCCGCTCTGCCCGCCTTTTCGGGTGGGCATTTGTTGTAAGGATTGGGATTCCTGTTTAGCCTCCCTTCCTCCTTCTACTCCCCCTCCTCCCCTTAATCGGAGAGTCTCTCCCTCCTTCTCTCTCTGATCCCACGGCGGCATCTGACCGCGCGCGCGACCGTTCGCAGGCGCATTCGGAACATGCACCCCTGCGGAGCAGGTGCATACACCCCCGGCGATAGCCAATTCCCCGCCGACACTCGCGGTCAATGCCGACGGCAGCTCATCATATGATTCGTCTTCGCGATCCGACCTGGAGTCCCCTGGGACGATAAGTTCTCCCTGCCGGTGCCGGGTATCCGACCTCCCAGCTGTTCTATTCGTTATCTTGTGCATATCCATATTTGTTATAAATTGGTTTTAAAGAGTTTTCCTTCTCTGTCGCCTGCGTCGTTATATGTGGATCCATCCTACGGGCCGGCGGGCCCAGACCCAGGAATACTTCCCGGCGGCCCCGCCGACCCGTTGGGGGGGTGTGAGCCCTGCCTCGGAATACGTCCGAGCGGCCCCACGCACCCCCCCGCTCGGCGGGCAGACTTGCCCCCGAGCCCTCGGGCCCCGCCCGGGAAACGTCCCGGCGGCCCCGAGGCTCCCATACTCGGTGGGCACCAGACGTGGTGCCCACCAGGTGGCCGGACCCTGTCTCGGAAACGTCCGAGCGGCTCCGACCACCTCCCCGGGGAGGATGAACGAGCCCCACGGCTCGGAATACTTCCGAGCGGCCTCGCACCCCTCCCCCTGCCCAGCGCCCTAGGCCCAAGCCCCGGCCGGTCGAACCGCCCAGACGTGGACGGCCGCGGCCCGGGAACTCGGGACCATCGGGCGCCAGGCGGCGGGCCCCGACCTGGGAATACGTCCCAGCGGCCCTGCCCCGCCTTCCCGGCACACTGCCCTCGGGGCCCCAGGGACAGCGCTTCCGTCCTGAAAAGGACGGACCGCCACCCTGATATTCCGAGAGGCAGCTACCGGGGAGGAGGGAGCCCCGCCTCGGAATATGTCCGAGCGGCCTCCACTCCCCCCTATTTCCGGCACACTGTCGCCCTGGTTTCCGGGACAGCCGCGATCGCCTTGAAAAGGGCGATCCGCCACCCGGGGCTCAGGGACGACAGCTACCGGGGCTCCGGGCCCCACCTCGGAATAAGTCCGAGCGGCCCCGTCGCCCTACACGTACCCCCCCAAACGGCGGAGCACCGCCTCCTTACCTGCGGACCGCTTTCGGGGTGAAGCAGCACCCCTCGGGCTATCCGCTAGCGGGAGCACCCGCAAGTGTCACGGACAGGGAGCAGACCTCCCCCTAACGATGCCGTGCCACCGGGCGTTTGCAGTCAGGGTTGCCTTCCCCTACCGGCGATTGGGAAGAGTTAACCTTCCCTAACGGAGTCGCCGGGCTCCAGTCCGCCGAGGTTCTCCCTCCCTTCGGGGCGTGACACGGGGTCACGTCACCCTCCGTTCATCGGGAGACCCACGACGGACTTTAGTGAGCACTTGGCCAGGAGAAGCCCAGTCCCCGGTCATCCCCGGGGTGTTAGAAACACCCCCGGGGGCTCCCGGAGACCTTAGGGCTCCTCCCGGAGCCTCCACACCACGTCAAGGTGGCCCATCGTTGTGGAGGTTGTGACGTAACGCCTACGGCGGCATCGTCACAAGGGCCCTAACCCGACCGAGGAGGGAATTCTCGGGGTAGTCCTTCCAGATCTAGGAGCGAGTTCACCCGCAATTATTTAATTTATTCTTTTCTTTTTTATCGTATCGTTTTGCGAGTCCGAAGAGACACAGGAGAGGCGGAATGGCGGTTTGATTCTGTATAATGCGGGGAACCGGAACATCGTCTTGGAAAGCAGCAACATGGGAAAGAGAGAGTGGCGTGCCCGAGGAAGGGCCGACGCAGGCCTCGCCAAGATCGCCCCATTGCCGGCGAATACGAAGGTCTCAGCAGCCTAACATTTGGCAGAGATCTTCACGGTTCCGGAGTGAAGGAGCATAGAGAGAACTCCGCTGCGTAGCCAAGCGGAGGGAGAGTCCCAAGGTCGGCAAAGGACCTCGGGGAGGATGCCCACTTCGGCCTGGCCAGCCGGGCGGATCCTGCCCCAGAAAGAAGCTAAAATTCCCGATGATATCGACGGACCGCGGCAGAGTTTCCACATTAATGGATCAAAGGACCCCGCAAGGACCGATCGAAGACGCATCACGTATAGTATTGAGGGGATTCGCCAAAAATCGGCGCAGAACTCGAGGAGCCTGGACGAACGCTGACAGCAGTCACTGCTCGGCGAGTAATCGATCGGAGAGGACCACATCGAGCGAGCCCGGCGATCCCGATCTGCGAATCCTGTAAGCCACCATTCCAGCCATTTAGTACGGTAAATCCCGGTTAAGGCCAAAGCTTCGTTTGTATCGCGTATCGAGCTCACGTGTGATCCTGGGCGAGCGGAGCTGAGTCGGAGCCACTTAGAGTATTATCGTTGCGAGGCGGAAAAGTTGCGAACCGACAATCATGTGCATATAGTAACGCATTTTTATCGTGTATTTGGAGATATTGTAAATTGTCGTGTCGATTTGAGACAGCGCATTCTGTTCACAGGCCGCTTACCGTATCGTTTGGGGTGCGAATCCGCGGCTCGCGAATAACCGTCCCTGGCGGCACCTCTTGTCGCGTCCTTTCGACACTTCGTTTCATTTCATTTAAGTGTTCGAGTCACGTTTATGATGCGTTATATCGATTATACAGATCGCGAGTCGGCGGTAAGTTAAGCGTGTTGCGTACAGAGTAATGTCGGGAAATAAAGAGTAATCTTTATGTTCGTGGAGAATATCACGTCGAGTCTGAGCGTTTATTCAAAGTCGCGTGTACGACTCTCTGCAAAGTAGGTTATATTATTCTATACTTTTATATTTTCTTTATTTCTCCTTTTGTTAAATATATTTACTGTCTTTTATTTTACTGAATTCTGTGCTGTGATCATTGCTTTACCTTCTCTCACAGTCTTTGCCGACCGAATTAAAAGAATCACGCCCTCTGCCAAATACTGAGCGAGGAGCGACCAGATTAATTTCGAGATTAGTGAAATATATTAGAGTAGCGCGATTACCCGCGCCTGGCGCCCATTTCTTAAATATTGTTGTGCATCAGACCGTTCTTCCTGGGGCATATCGTTTCTTTCATCGCGTCTTGCATTGTCTTTATCATCGTGTATTGCATAGTTTTCGTCGTGTATCGTCTCGTCGTTACTCTCATGTATAGCGTTTTTTACTGAGTTTCTTAAGGTAGCGCATATCGCCCAGTCTTTCGCGTATCGTCACGCTCCGATTAATAAGCTCTTTGAATCGTCATGTATCGATCTTACGATTTACAATTGTGGACGGGCTCTCGCGGGATTCGGCGATTTCAAAGGCTACATCATCGTCGCAGTCTTCATACCCACGCCGATTTTTGTTTGCTTTCACTGCCGCCAAAACGGCTGCCGCAGCAGCTCTGTCTCCGAGAGTCGAATTTCTCATGATAATACGCTTCCGCGCTTTCTCAGAGAGTATTTTGTCGGCCACGTGTCGTTCAGCGAGATCGTTGCTATGCGAATAGACTATGTCGTATTCGCGACACGCCCAACAGGTTAGTGTCTCGATTGCCTCTGACTAATCGCTTTTCTAAATGCGTTCCTGGACCGCAAAATTGATGTCCAGAAATATGCAATACAAAAGGAAGCGCATCTATCGCGCGATTTAATAAGCCACAGCCATTTACTGCCGCTGATATTCGTCGCAATTGTTTATCAATGGTGTCGGATCGTCAAAATGCGTTTGAATGTACGGTAAATCATAATCTATAAAAAATTACCTTTTTTAAAAAAAAGGTAAAAAAAAGACGCCAAGTACACGCTCTTTTCAAAATCAAAATAGTATAATAATTTTATCTTTCAAAAAAGCTGTCGTATATATACTTTCTACAAAAAAAAAGGTATTAGGAAATGGCGCCAAGTGGAATTTAAGAAAGGACTATAAATACAATAT
>JANQDE010000447.1:40663-50783 GCA_037157785.1 Cephalotes varians
ACACACACACACACACACACACACACACACACACACACACACACTCTACTCTACTTTACTCTACTCTAGCATTTTCAAAAGATCGCGATGATGGATATGGAAAATGCTCGTAAGTTGTTCATAACATTCTTTGCGATGGGAAAAAAAAACTACAGAAGACTGAGGATGGGGTTTTCATATACAAATGATTTAATACTGCGAATATATATTTGAATACATAATATGCGAATACATATTTGAACATTGACGCCTGGAGGTATCGGTGGTATTTTTTTTTTTTCATTGACTACACAGTCGACAGTAAATCTACTTTTGCCTCTTCCTTCTTTCTTGTACAAGTCGTACAAAATTTTCTTCTTCAATACAAGATAGTCTTGAATCTATTGTTATCTTGAATAATTTTATTATGCAGCTTCGAAGAAAAAATTACGTAGTTATAAGAGATTCATATGACAACATATATATATATATATATACTGTAACTGCATTTTATTTCATTCTCATTACATATTACATATTTTGCCTGTTTTATAAAGAAGCATGGAAACTTCGAAGTTGCACGAGAAAGACATTTCGAGTGATAATGTAACTTTACCCGGTACATTCTGACTTTTCGCAGTACTTTAGTCTGAGCTTATAGCCTATTGACCTCGCGTCGCAAAATTAAGATATTACAAAAAACATATAAAACACATAAGAAGATATAAAGCATTATATAATATGACATATAACATTATAATAAAATTATAAGACATAAGAATTATATAAGACTTCTTATACATATGACTACTTCAATCAATAAGTCTGAAGAAATTATGGAAACGGTATGTATCCCGACGGTGCTTGCGCCGAGATGTATCTTGACGATGCTTGTGCCGCGACGTATCCTGACAGACTTGTACATTGAAGTTGTAATATGTATAAAAAGTTTTTTTATTAATTTCCTTTCGTTCGTCGCTATAAGAGTTTTTAAAAGTACGCCCAGCGATCATAATATGGACAGACACAAACTTTTTTTCAGTCTCTCTTCGTTTTTCGTCAAATCGTTTGATGCCACGATCCCCGATATCACAGAATCACAAAAATTTCCGGAATGACAAAGATAATTTTTTTTTTTTTTCACTAACCAATCGCGTATCCTTGGATAAAAAAAAATGACTTTTTTCTTTGTTTAAGAAAAGAGGATAAAAGAAAGATAAAAGCGTAAAATCTCGCGGATCTCGGCCGCACTTTGTTCAATCGATTTTGTGCCCTCCACATTATGGCAACATACAACTTCTTATACATATTCAATAACTTTAAGTCTGAAGGAATTACGGGAATGGTATGTATCCTGACGGTGCTTGTGCCGCGACGTATCCCGACGGTGCTTGCGCCACGACGTATCCCGACGGTGCTTGCGCCGGGACGTATCCCGACGGTGCTTGCGCCGGGACGTATCCCGATGGTGCTTGCACCGGAACGTATCCCGACGGTGCTTGCACTGGGACATATCCCGATGGCGCGGATGCATATCCTGGCGGCGGCGCTGGGACGTATCCCGACGGTGCTTGCACCGGGACGTATCCCGATGGCGCGAATGCATATCCTGGCGGCGGCGCTGGGACGTATCCCGGCAGCGAAAACGATGGTACGTATCCCGGTAGCGCTGGGTATTCTGGTCCTTGGGCCATCCAAGGCATATATCTTCTGCGCCGCTCCTTTGCCGCAGCACATCTTAATGCTGCATTTATTTGCTGAAACAAAAATATTTATTTTTATATGTCACATATAATATAATACAATTACACTATATAATATAAACACATAATATAATTACACTATATAACTTTTTATACTCACTTTTCTTATGATTACCGTTGAGCCAGAATATTGTGACTGCGGCTGATGCTGCGGCTGTGGCTGCGGCTGTTGCTGTTGCTGCGGCTGTTGCTGCAACGGTGACGATGGCGACATCATCATCTGCCGTTGATCGTCAGTCGAGTACGGTAATTGCTGCGATAATGGGGGCAGTTGTGATGCCTCCTTGTTCCTTGATGGTGGAAGAAATGGCGGTGATGTTGCCTCCTTCCTTCTTGATGGTGGAAGTAACGATGATGTTGCCTCCTTGCTGCTTGATGATGGAAGTAACGATGCTGTTGCCTCCTTGCCTCTTGATGGTGGAAGCGATGATGATGATGATGCCTCCACGCCCTTTATAACTTCACCCATTTCTAAACTTCTTGCTGAAATAGAAAACATAATAATTATATTGATATACATTAATGCAAACAGCATAAATAACATTAGACCAATAACTTAAAATATGTCTCTCTCTCTCTCTCTCTTTCTCTCTCTCTCTCTCTCTCTCTCTCTCTCTCTCTCTCTCTCTCCTCTCCCATTATTCTTTCTGTTTTTCTCGTTCATTCATTTATTCTGGCGGCGATTGTGCGCAAAGCATACCGGCCGAAATTCGGACACCGAACCGAATATGTGCTCCTCGCCGATCGTGACCCCCCATGAATTCCAGCGGTTTCCGCTGTCTTATGTTTGACTGGTTCAGCCAAACATAAGACAGCGGAAATTGCTGGAATTCGTGATTCAGCCTGGCAACACCGATCGTCAACCGATCACGGCGTCGCTATGTTCGAACATGTTTCGGCGGGTCCAATCTATATTTTTGCATGTTGATATTCGAGGCCTTCGATATTTTTGCTCGCGTCAATTGCAATTACACTCGTCGCAATAGAGCCCTTATTGCGCTCTATTATTATAATGAACGAACGAGCAAACGAAAAAAAATAAAAATTAGTAGAAAAAAGGTGAAAGAATAAATTAGCGAGAGAACGCGCGAGCGAGAAAGCGAGTGAGAGAGCGAGCGAGAGAGCGAGTGAGAGAGCGAGCGAGAGAGCGAGTGAGAGAGCGAGCGAGAGAGCGAGTGAGAGAGCGAGCGAGAAAGCGAGTGAGACAGTGAGAGAGAGGGGACAGGACATAATAAGAATAGGGCGATTGCGCGAGCGAAATTATTAGCGTAAGATAAAGAAATTATGAGGAAAGGGACGAAAGGAGAAATGAGCGAGAAAGCAAGAGAAAAAGCGACCGAGTGAACGAGTGAGAGAGCGAGCGGGAAAGCGAGCGGGGAAGCGAGCGAGAGAGCGTGAGGAAAATCGAGCGGGAAAGCAAGCGACAATGAGCAGGAAATAATAAAGGTTAAAAGAATAATCGAAAGAAAAAGAATGGAAGGCAATATAAGGGGCGAAAAAGTTAGCAAGGGATAGAGAAGGAGAATATTAAAATACTCATTGCTTTTTACTTACTTTTTCTCACTGGCCGCGTAGACATCTCGGGAAGCAGGAAACTGAAGCCCACAGGACACGATTGAATATTCCAAAACACAGGACACGATTGAATATTCCAAGACACAGGACACGATTTAATATTTCAAGTCACAGGACACGATTGCACACGACGAACTGCCGACGGACTCTGCACTCTGCATAGGACACAAGACTGACGCTGTTTGCGGGTCTAGCTTCTAGCACGGCACGGGCCAAACAAATGAAAATCACGCCGCGGTCCGCGACAATCACGCACACAAGAAACCATATAGGCACACATATATAGGCAGCACACAAAAACTCACGTACGTGCCTTCTTATTTTGTGTGTCTCGAACTAATAGACGAGGACAGTAATATAATATTGTCTTCGTCTTTCGCATTATATGCTCGCCGAGCTTGCTTTGGCAATCCTAAAATCATTGTTTTTTTTACATTGGACAATTATATACATATATATATATATATATATATATATATAACACATATACATATATGTATATTACAGATTACATTATATATATATATATATATATATATATATATATATGTACGTATGTACGTATGTACGTATGTATGTATGTATGTACGGGTATGCCACATTTTCCGAATTACTGATTTAGGTAAATTTCTGATGTTATTCTGAGACAAAAGTTGCGGAGATAGAATGTTGAGAGTGTCATAATTTCGACATTATAAAAGGAAAATATCAATGCGCTAAATTTTCCCGCGCTCAAGGAATTCAACAAAAGTGTCTCATACATCGCGCATCGATTGATTCGATCAAGCGCGTTCGTTACAATTGTTTACGCAAATCATTTACGGTTTCACAGTACTGTACAGAAAGAGAAGTCAGATTCGGAGATCTCACCGGAGAGTTCACGGGCGAACTTCGCGTACGATTTAATTTATCCGCGAATTTCGCGCATTTGACGCGCGACGCATTTTCGCGCACCTGTGTGACTAGGCTATCAGTCACGTCACTTATCGAAATTTTTTTCACGGCATAGGCATTCATATGACTGATGAAAAACGATCGACCGATCGCCCAGTGAATTGCACAAAATCATAAAACCTGCATGGAACAGTAAAGTATTAGAGAAGCGCGACGCGCTCCCGTGACAAAAAATCTAAACGAACGATGCAAGTTTGACTTATTGTGTAAGTCTAACTTGTAAATATCTACTGATATTTAGAAAACATGGAGAAAAAAAATGTTTTACTCCCGAGCTGCATGTTTCGGCCGCACTTGTTAAAATAAATAATTTATATGTCACAATATTCTGCTGCACTGTACTCCATGCTTTCTAAACATCATATCTTATATCAATTGCTCTGTATAGATAGACAGTAAGTCATACTTTGCATCGTTCGTATCGATTTTTTGTCACGGGAACGCATAGCGCTATTGTCAGTTCCGCGCACGTGTCATGATTTCGTGTAATTTTGTAGACGATTTGTCGGTCGTTTTTCGTCGGTCATATATTTATAAATTCTAAGCCGATGTCATGAAAAAAATTTGAAAAAGTGACGCGATGATAGCCTAGCCGCACACGTGCGCGAAAATGCGTCGCGCGTCAAACGCGAGATTCGCGGAAATTAAATCGTACGCGAAATGCGCCCGTGAACTGTCCAGTGAGATTTCCGAATCAGACTTCTGTTTCTGTACAGTAGTGTGAAACAGTGAACGGTGAATGCATAAACAATTGTAACGAACGCGCCTCATCAAGTCAATCGATGGGGCCTTTGATGAATTTCTTGAGTAAACGTAAACTTTTTCCTTTTATAACGTCGAAATTACAACACTCAACATTTTATGTAAGCAACTTTTGTCTCATAATAACGTCAGGAATTAACTTTAAACCAGTAATCCGTAAATCGGGAAATACGTTATGTATAAAATTAATGTATAATATGTATTTATACTTCAATATCATTTCTTGTGGTCTTATATTTGTACAAAAAACCTTATAACAAGAAAATTGATAATTTCCAAAATTGTTGCAATGCTGCAATATACCGAAAAATAGTAAGTCGCAATGTATGCGTATTATTTATGATATATACAATATGTTAAGTATACGTATACGTACACTTTCCTAAACTTTCATTATGTTTTCAACGATAAAATATGTAGAAGTATTTATTATATTAATAGAAAATTTTGAGTAAAATATATTTAGACACAAAACATGTGGTAAAATGTGTGAACAAATTTTCTTTCTTTTGTATATTTTTTATTTGCAAATACAAAAAAATTAATAAAAATAAGAATTGCAGGTAATAAAAAGTTCATCTTCGTACTATTTGTTATTTCAAAACAAATTTGAAGTAATGAGACAAAGTTAAGTGCACTGATGATTGATGGATAAATATACTGCCAATCAATGCAACACATTTCACAAAGTGACTTGGACACTTGGAGCGACAAACAGAACAACTTGGAGAGTACATCATTTTTCGTAATTCCACATTTATTTTATCACAAAAGAATACAAAAATAATTCTTTCAATTATCTTTGAGTACTTCATATTATTAATTTTCCTGTTTATGCAAATAAAAAATATTCAAAATAAAGAACATTTATTGAAACATGCATGTACATGTTTTGTACGTAATTAACACTTCTATTCATTTTATTACTGATAACATAATAATAGTTTAATGGAGTATACTGTATACGGAGTATACTATATAGAGAGTATACGTATTATATTTTGTAGAATATTTCATTAAGTACATGCATACATTAAGACTTACTATTGCACGGTATATTTATAGCATTGCAACAATTTTATAAATTATCGATTTTCATGTAATTAGACRTAAGGCAAAAATTGTTATAACACAAATACAATATGCAACAATATTTTAATTCTTGAYAAAATTATTGAAGACATATAATATTTATAGTCCTAATTTGTTGACGAGGAAAGGAAAAATGACATGTTTATGAAGTATTTCGTGCGCGATTCATTGGTATGCGGCTGCAGTTTTGGCGYGCAGCAGTAGCTCGCGATAAACGACAATCGTATAGTGACACACAGTCGCGAAGATCCGTCCGTGGCAGTGTACGCGTATAATAACAGTGACACGAAAAAAGTGTTATTATCTGCAAGAAATATTGATTTCTTCAATTATTTCTTTTAGTGTGCATTATTTTTTTTATTATACGTTGTGTCCTTTCATTTCGTTATATAATGATTTCATATAACGAAAAGAGATTGCCTCCTTCTCGCCGAAGACTCTCCCGAAGGAAAGGATGGGTGAAAAGGTTAGTATATATTTTCTTTCATAACTACACGCTATACAGGGTGCGACTAAAAAAAGCATACATGAAGCATATGTGATACAGGAAATGTTATATAAAAATCTTGAGTAATTTTTTTATTTCATGAGTAATTTTTTAAATGTARTGATTTTGTGCTTTATGTGATTTTTTTAGTTTCAYTTGGTGCATATACAAAGAAAAAACACACTTGTTGACTAAGTACGCAGTTATATGTTGCAAATAACATATTTGTTTTATTAAAAAATTCAATTTTTATTGTTTTTTTGCACTACTTGATTCGTGTTATTATTGCGTCCATGAAAATATTAAAATAAGATTACTAAAAAATAATTAAACAAGMTATTTAGTATTTTTTGTCTACATATGTCATATTGAATATTAAATCATGATCTATGTGATGTTGATATCAAATAAAAATATCATTTCAATATTTTGTAATTTGTTGAATTTTAGTRMAAATTTCCAAGATTCTTATAATTTCTGCAGAAGACTACAAGAAATAATTAACAAAAAATATAGTTTTCCTATTTATTAAAATTAAGTTGATATTGATATATTTTTAACCTCTACTTATAACAATTATTTACATTTTTTTATCTTTCCCTTTGTACAGAATAAATTAATGTAACACATTTTGTCATATATCATCTAATAATGAATTTCTAATGATGAAATTGGTCACTTTATACAAAGCACCTTGCTAAAATTGAAATGACTTCCTTATTCTACACTACGCATGTATAAAACATACATGCAGTATATGTATAGTATACTATAAGCATATACATATAATAATAAACAGCCATTTAAATTTATACAAGGTGCTTTATATAAAGTAATTATTTTTATCATTACAAATTTGAACAAGTATCACAAAATGTGTCAAATTATTTTATACAAAGGAGAACATAATATTGTGGACATAGATATAAGTGGAGGTTACAAACATGTCAATGTGAACTTTATTTTCATTAATGGGAAAAGTATGTTATTAATTAATCCTTGTGGTTCTCTGTACAAATTATAAGAATTTTGGCCATTTGCCCTAAAATTCAATAAATCACAAAATATTGGAATGATATTTAAATTTAATAAGAAACGTCATAAACATTACGATTTGATATTCAATATGACATACTTTGACAAAAATTAAAATATCTTATATAATATTTACTTCTTACTTATCTTATTTTAATATTTAAATGTACAGAATAATAAGACGAATCAATTAATGTAACAAAACCAAAAAAACTGTACTTGTTAATAAGACAAAAATATGTAATTAGCAACACTCAAATGCAAACTTTGTCTAAAACAAGTATGTATTTTCTTTACACTACTCTCGTCATTATTCCATACGTACAAAAGTAGGATTGTATGTGTGTGTGTGTGTGTGTGTGTGTGTGTGTGTTTGCGCGCGCATGTATTTATAATTGTGTATGTATAATTGTGTCGCACTGTGAAGTTGGCACTTCATTTCCAAAAATCGAAAAATTTAACGAGAGTTCCATTTGCACCTGCAATAGTTCTATAGTTCCTGATAAGTTTTAGAAATAGTTCCGTTTATTTAGTTAAAAAAAATGAAATTTGAAAATATGAAGTGCTAACTTCCCGTGGCACTTCAACTTTAGAAAAAATTGATTTTCAATGTGAAATCTTGTACTTTTCAAAGAGTTCTATAGTTTCTGATAGGTTTTAGCGATAGTTATGCACTTGAAATATTTTTATATCAATGTTTAACTTGAACGCTGACACCGCACCACAAGAGTAAAGTACCATTTAACAGCAAGTTTCAGCTGCCTTTTTAGCATTATTCGATAGTTTTACAATAGTTCCGACAATTTTTAATAGGTTTTAGCGAGAGTTCCGATCTCTAAGTTTGTTTAAACAATTTTTAAATCTGAGCGTTCGCCCCGCACCACAAGAGTAAAGTACCATGTAGCAGCAAGTTTTGAACGGCATTTTGGCATTTCCTGACAGTTATACAATAGTTCCGACGATTTTTGTACGTGAAAAATTGTTTTTCAATTGTTTAAATAAACTTAGAGACCGGGACTCTCGCTAAAACGTATAGAAATCGTCGGAACTATTGTAGAACTGTCGGAAAATGTCAAAATGCCGTTCAGAACTTGCTGCTACATGGTACTTTACTCTTGTGGTGCGGGGCGAACGCTCAGATTTAAAAATTGTTTAAACAAACTTAGAGACCGGAACTCTCGCTAAAACCTATAAAAATTGTCGGAACTATTGTAAAACTATCGAATAATGCTAAAAAGGCAGCTGAAACTTGCTGTAAAATGGTACTTTACTCTTGTGGTGCGGTGTCAGCGCTCAAGTTAAACATTGATTTAAAAATATTTCAAGTGCAGAACTATCGCTAAAACCTATCAGGAACTATAAAACTCTTTGAGAACTACAAGATTTGACATAAAAATTAATTTTTGTAAAAGTTGAGGTGCCACGGGAAGTTAGCACCTCATATTTTYAAATTTTATTTTTTTTTTACTAAATGAACGGAACTATTTGTAAAACTTATCAGGAACTATAGAACTATTGCGGGTGCAAATGAAACTCTTGTTAAATTTTTTGATGTTTGGAATTGAGGTGCTAACATCAYAGTKCCTAATTGTGTCCCTCGTATTATTTGTACGAATATTACCTAATATTTCTRTCTTCAAGTTGAAAAACTGAAACTTTCGTTTTCATYAGCTCAGTTTTGGCTACCGATTCTTAGTTAATTTAAAGAATGAAYTGTATARGCACTATATAATACTCTTGCAATAATAATAGATAGTAATTTAATTATAAATATTTTATACCAGAAGCATCAATGTAGATGGCACTGGTAAGAAAAATGTCAGATGCGTCTGTTTGGACGGTACTGATGAAATACATATCACATGCGTCATTTTCGACGAGATTGACAAAATACATATGAGATGCGTCAATGTGGACGGTACTTCGAACAGAAAAGGCAGAAGCATTTATTTTCTGATGATACAAATTTTAATAAAAGTGAAGCGTTATAACGACGTTAGTTATAACGACGCTGGAGAAAAGAGACATCTATTTCACGATGGTACTGATGTAAATGAAAATCAGAAGCGTTTATAGTGATGATCTTAATGATATCGAAGATAGAGGAGCGTTTACTATATATAATTATATATTATATATGACATTATATTATATTATATTATATTATATATTATAATATATAATATATAATATGTAATACATATATTATATTGTAATACACTATATATTATAATACACTAAAAATTACTTAATTTTTTATACAGCTACAAAAATATGTAATAAAGTATATTGTAAGAGTACATAACAGAAATATGCTATACAGTTAAAGTTTTTATTATCAAAAAATACAGCCATGGATTGCGTTTCCATTTTTTGGATAATTTATTTCTTTCGTGATAATTTCATAATAAATGTTTGGAAGAATGTATGTTACATGTGTATTGTAGGAAATGTTTTCTGATTTTTAATAGTA
>JANQDE010000447.1:57853-70407 GCA_037157785.1 Cephalotes varians
TCTCATTAGCCCTTCCACGATTTTATAATTTTTGATATATCGAGAGCT
Organism: Cephalotes varians; assembly: GCA_037157785.1. NCBI lineage: Eukaryota > Metazoa > Arthropoda > Insecta > Hymenoptera > Formicidae > Cephalotes > Cephalotes varians. The sequence continues at coordinate 57,902 of JANQDE010000447.1, forward strand.
CGGGATATTGACTATTTAACATACATGTAATTTCTTTGTAATTATTATCATTTAGATATTTTTCCGTGAAATCAGTTATTTATTAATATATATTATTAAAAAGTTTTTTATTTTTATTTGATCATACCACTGATGAAGACTGTGGTACAGTCGAAACGTATGATTACTATTAATTTATAATTGAAAGATTCAGAATTTAATTACGGATTGTTATTTAATAAATATTAACTTCGTAATTCGCTCGTTTTTGGTCGTTTTATTTCTCGTTTGATCTAAAAGAAGCTCCTGCGCGATTATTTATATCCCACTCAGATTCGCCGTTTCCGCGAAACTGCGACGCGCCGAGCACTTGGCAGGGATTCGTTATCGCGGCTGCTCGCCGCGATGCTTGCGAGAAAAGCCTGTGCGCGCGCTACCGCGGTCGCTCGTGTTTTGGGCTGCCGGTTGTCTGACGCCGCGTGGTCTGTGTGGTAGTTATTATCGCCTCAGCTACCAAACAGCTCAAGATCGAACGACTCAGGAACGATTGTCGAATGGCTATCGAACGGCTGTAGATCCGGTTAGAAATGGTTGCGAATGACTATGCAATCGATCAATACCGAAGGACGAAGAACGGCTATTGTAAGATGATAGGAAAAAATGATAAACAAACGATTAAAAGCGATAATAAACGGCAATACGAACGTAGCAAACAGCAAAGAAAGGCAATACGAACGACATAAACGACAAAATAACGTCTAAAAAAAATGAAATAAATTGTAGTGTAATTTCATCGCGCGCGTTACTATGCAACGACTCGTAAATAAGCATAGCAATCACTATTCCATGTACTCCATTTTGAAAGTATCAGTCGTCGAGCGGTTCAATCTCACGCTGAAGAACGATATGTGGAAGATGTTTACGCTCAACGGAAATTAGAAGTGGATAGACCTGTTACCGCATCTCGCGTCAAATTACAATGCTCGAAAGCATCGAATGATCGGCATGCGACCCATTGATGTAACCGCGGTAGCCAAATGTCTCTTGGCTATGTACAGCGCTATAAGATCGCAGGCGCGATGAAATTCAAAGTGGGTGACTCGGTACGCTTGAACAAGTACAAGACGGTCTTTGAAAAGGGTTACACGCTAAATTGGACCATTGAGATTTAAAATCATTAAAGTACAGCGTACCAATCCCGTAACTTATCTACTCGAGGACTATGGCGGAAAATCTATAGCTGGAGCGTTCTACGAGTACGAGTTGCATCGCGCGACACATCCGGATATATACCTCGTGGAAAAAGTATTGCGCAGGTTTAGAAACGAGGTTTACGTAAAGTGGCTGAGATTCGATGGATCGCGCAATGATACATAAGGACAATCCGTTGTGAAAATAAAAATTTATTATAAAATTATTATAAATTTATTATATACTTTTTTTCCATACAAAAATAGAAACATTATTTTACAAACATATTATACGTATATGCAAAATAAATTTTTATTAAAAATACATAATTGTATACTTATTTTTATTACAAAATATATATTTATACACACGCACGCACATGTGAAACATACGTTTAACGATATTTTATAATGTCCCTACGACAGCAGGTACTATCTATCGTTGTACGGACTTAGAGCAAGTCGTTTCCATTTTCGATGTTGTGTATACCTCGTGCAATTTTGATCTTATGCAAGACTGCGTTCGATTCATTTCGATTTCGTCTTGCAGGCACCGCGTATAATCGTCAAACGTTATATAGTTACTCGCTACAACGTTACTCTTGACACTTTCAACTTTTTTCGTGTCCTTCTTACCATCAACACGCAAGGCGTCTTTGTTCTAAGAATTCGGTCATTTTCGCGCCATTGTTCTCGTCTTTCATTAGACCCGATACTTTTTTATTGAGTGGAATACCGTATGCGTTGTCAGTCGGATAATCGCTCGAACTTAGCGATATCGCGTTTCATAATCAAAAGACACGGTAGTGTTTCAGGTGACAAGTTTACTATACTATATATATCAAGGGACACGATCGTGTCTCAGCGCTAAAGTGCGCGAGACCGAACCGTGTATCTATACGCGAGCCGTCGAGTTGCAAGCACCTGAGATTATCACATCTCAATAACGGTTGAGCCGATTAAGTTTTAAATAGGCTCAATCGATAGCTTGGGTTTGATTTAACAATAGAAGTACTTTTATTTTTTCTTACGTGCTTTACGAGCCGAGATATTGCGACGCAAAATCCAAATTTAGATAAAATCATTATGAAGGAACGTCGTCGTCGTCGCCGGAGGCGAGGAGTGGGGATGGTGTCCTTTTGCAGTTTTTGCAAGAAGCGCTTGCGATCAAACCTCGCAAATGTATCGATGTATCGATCGAAAACTGAGCGAGCGAGAAAGTGATCGGCGCGACCGTTGGCGGTCGATGATATCACTGTTTTGCGGCGCGAGTTGACAGTTGGTGAGTTTATTTTCATAGTGTATAATCATTTTTATTTTTAYTTCCGTCRTGGTCTCTTGTCCTGAATTGGTGTCATATTGTGGAAGGAAATATAAAGRTAAGAACAGTGTAGTGGAAATATGGTGTATAATGTGTAGTGTATCGATAAAGGGCAAAAAGTGGAAAGAAAGAGACGTACACACGACAATAAACGTTATAATAAACCAGATTATGAATTAAATGGAGAATGTATACTTTGAATAGGTGTAGAGATAAAGGAAACAATAGCATAACATACATACATACATTTTGYCCCAGAGCGARGCCATATTACGATGTTGGAGAAAAATCTCTCGGTTAAGTGCAAGCAACTAAAGAAGGACTCATTTCATAGATATTACGTTAAAATTGATTCTATAGAAATAGTAAAGAAAAAGGATACAGTTATCAAAAAGACAATTGAGAAAGAGGCTTTGAAGCAAGATGACGAGGCAAATGACAGTATAGCTTCTTGGTGCAAGAACTTGGAAGAGGAGTAAAAGTGCAGAACTCGAGAATTTCATGAACAATTAAGATGCACATAATGTTGAACTTTGGCTGCAATATATTGACTTTCAAGTATTTATTTAAAAAAAAATTAAATATATAATGTTGTAAATTATAGTAAAAGACTTCTATTAGTACAGATTATTTAAATTGCAGGGGAAATAAATGTTTCGAGTTATTTACTTATGTCAAATCATTGATATTGCACAATAAATTAATGGTAATTATTAATGATCTTTTGCTCGTATATGTACATACAAATATATATACTATTTCGTGTAATAGTAGTATGGCCGGTATTCATAGTCGAATCTTATATTTAAGATCATCTTAAGTATACTCTCAAGATGTCATAAGCCAATCACAGAGCAATATTAGCGTCTTAAGACATTACTTAGGACAATCTTAAAATAAGAACGAAAGGTGAATACCTATGTCTCACTTTATTTTTTTTTATGTGCGTTTTATACATTATGAATATAATATAATAAAAAAATTAATACATAAAAATATAAACTATTATAAAAATTAAAATATTCAATCAAAAAATAACAAATTTAATCGAAATTTAAAAAATATATTAAAAAATACAAAAAAACTTGGCGCTGCTAGTATTTTAAGATGTAGCAGCGCCAAGTTTTCTTGTATTTTATAATATGTTTTTATTTTGATAAAATTTTTTATCTTTTGATTAAATATTATAAATTTTTTAATAGTTTATATTTTTATGTATTAATTTTTTTACTATATTGTATTTATAGTCCTTTCTTAAATTCCACTTGGCGTTATTTCCTAATATCATTTTTTTTTTGTAGAAAATATATATACGACAGCTTTTTTGAAAGTTAAAATTATTGTTCTGTTTTGATTTTGAAAAGAGCGTATACTTGGCGCCATTTTTTTACCTTTTTTTTAAAAAAGCTAATTTTTGATAGATAATGCTGTGTACGCCGGAATCGTCCAGGCACGTGAGTGTGGCAGGAGGGGGAAAGAGGCGATCCCGGAGGCTAATGACTACGTACTGTTAGATAATGTGCTTTATTCTCACTCTCCGATACAACTGACTCGGTAGGGGCCCGCGCCATAGGCCGTGTACGCCGCGCATGCGCATGCACCGACGCGTGCACGCACTATGCGCACATCGCATGCTATGCTCATACATCACAATTTCCCCTTTGCTTCAAATGAGGGGGCTGCGCAGCTCGCTATTCGCGCCGAACGTCGTGCGGGTTTCACGATCTGATTTTTGTGCCGCTTAGTTATCGCACCTGCCTCGGTTTGTACCCTAAAAGTGGATGGCGATAGTTGCTCACAGATCTTGCCTTCTATGCGCTTCCCACCCGATGCCCCATGGTTATCAATCATGACAATGTCCTCCGGGGCCAGTTCTAATTTTCTCGAGTGTGGGCTCGCGGCAATTTGCGAGTTTTGTTTTTCGTTGATTCTTTCACGCAGGTTCGGGCGGAGCGCATCAAAGCGCGTCTTCAGCTCGCGCTTGTAAAACAAACGAGCTGGTGATTTGTCCGTTGTGCAGTGAGGTATACTACGGTAGTCAAAAAGGAACTGAAACACAGCTTTCTCCACACTTTTTCCTCCTTGACAATTTTAGACACTTTATCCTTGAAAGTGCCGACGAAGTTCTCTGCTGCGCCGTTAGTGGCGGGGTGATATGGTGGTGTAAAACTGTGTTTCACGCCATGTTTATTTAAAAATTCATTCCGAAATCTTTACTCGCGAATTGCCTACCGTTATCTGTCACGACGTGGTTTGGTAACCCATACCTCGCGAATAAGGTTTCGAAGGTTGCTATGAGTTTGTCTGCTTTGGTATTTTGGCGAAAATTGACAACCTCCGGCCACTTTGAGTATGCCATCACCAAGTACATATCATTGAAAAAAGGCCCCAAAAAATTGCAGTGGATTCTGTCCCACGCCCTTTCCGGCCATGTCCACGGGGTGAGCACCGCGCGTGGTGGCGCCTTTTGATTTTCTACACAGATTTTGCAGGATTTTATTAAATTCTCTATGTCTGCGTCGATGCCCGGCCACCACACGTAAGACCGAACTAAGGCTTTAATTTTCACTATACCGAGGTGCGACGCGTGAAAATCGAGTAGTAATACACCCCGTAGGCATTCCAGTATGACGACCCTGTGTCTCCACAATAGGCAATCGTTTTCGACTGATAATTCATTTCTCTTTACATAGTACTTTCTTTCTTCGTCGGACACACCTTCCTTATTTGTGGGCCAACCGAAAATACAGAATCTAAGCACGTTTGATAAACATTTGTCGCGCTTGGTTTCGTGCCTTATCTTTCGCCAGTCGATCGTCCTTTCGCTTTCAGAGATGTAATTTAACGATGTGCATTCCGTATTAAACAAGTTGGTGTTATCTTCGATTGGTAGGCGCGATAATGCATCACAGTTCGCGTTTTGTTTAGAGCTGACCCATTCTATTCTTCGTACTGGAAACCTGATAAGAAATATGCCCAGCGTTGTAGCCGGCTCGTTGCCGTGCGGTATGCCGTTTCGGTCCGAAGATTGTTTCTAGCGGCTTGTGGTCAGTGCGTAGAATTATCTTACGGCCATAAACAAAGTCATAAAACTTCGTGAATCCGAATACGATCGCGGACACTTCTTTGTCATTTATTGCCCTGTTTAATTCCTTTTCCGGTATCTTTTTTGACGCGTATGCAATTGGCTTCTCGCTTCCATCTTCGTACCGATGCGACAATATCGCTGACAGCCCGTAATGGGAAGCATCGCAARCTAAAATTAATTGCTCATCCGGGTCGTAATGCGCTAGAATTTTTGGAGAAATRAGCTYGTTTTTCAACCAACAAAACGCCTTTTYGCATTCCTCCGTCCACAGGAATTCTTTCCTGTTTGCGCATTCGAAAAGTGGTCTTAGTCTGTCCGACCTATTCTTAAGGAATCTTGCGTAGAAATTAACGAAACCGAGGAATGACGATGTCAGTTGTTTGTTGTTTTCGGGCCGCGGCGCGTTGTACATTGCCTCTACTTTAGATTTAGCCTTATGTAAACCATCCTTGTCAATGACAAAACCTAGCACTTCGATTCGGTTTTTTATAAAGTCGCATTTGTTCGCATTCAAACGGAGGCCGCAATTTTCTAAGCGCTCGCATATCTTACGTAGATTATCTGAGTGTTCCTCGTCCGTTTTCCCCGTGACGTATATATTATCTAAATACGCGATCGTATTAGGGATTCCTTGTAAACATTCGTTTATAATGTTTTGGAATTCGGCCGGGGCCGACGCCGTCCCTTCGGTCATTTTCGTGTACCTGTATAGACCGACGTGTGTTGTTATTGTTAAGAAATCGCGCGATTCTTGTGCTATCGGGATTTGCATGTACGCATGAGGCATATCAAGCTGTGAGAATCGTGAACCGTGTTGTACCGTTTCGAAAATGTCGTCGATCCGCGGGAACGATCGTTTCGGTATGTCTAAATGCGGATTCAAAGTTACTTTAAAATCCCCACAAATCCTGATATTACCGTTTTTAAGAACCGGGACGATTGGTGTTGCTCATTCACTTGTCTCTACCTTTTCTAAGCTGCCTGATGCCACCAATCGTTCTAGCTCTTTTTCTACCTTTAGTTTGATCGCATAAGGCACGTGCCTTGCAGCGAGTGCTACCGGCCTTGTTGTAAGTTTTACGTGTAATCTTATCTCGCGCTTGTTATACCATCCTTGTGTATTACTAAATAGGGTTTTAAATTCGTCGAGCAGCATTGTTCGTATGTCCGTTACGCTGATCTTGTTTATATCCCGTTTACTCGCTGTAATGTCCGAAATGAGTTGACAATTTAGTGGGCATGAGCCAAACGCGGATAGCCACTGACGTCCGATCAGTGGTACTTTGTTTCCTTTCAGGACTAGGCAGTTCAGCAATTTTGTTTTCCCGTGTAGCGTGAGCTTAAGATTCTTTAGTTCGCCTAACGGTCTCATTACATTGTTCTCGTAACCCACCAAACGCGTGGTCGAACGCGATAGCTTTACATTTTTAAATTTATTGTTTACAACGCTTTCAGACATTACCGCGAAGTATACCTGTGTCGATTTCCATTTTAACATTTTTACCGTTAATGTCGACATTAATAAACATCGGGTCTGCTGTCATGTCGCGTTCCGAATTCATGACGTGGAAATCGATGAAGTTGTTACTACGTCTACTTTTGTCGTTATCGTCGTCTTCTTGGTCCGATGGCTCCTCGCTCATTTCGGCGTTGTCTTGTAGAAATTTATTTGACATCTTCTTCTTCTTGATACAGGCTCGCTCCAAATGTCCCTTAGTTTTGCAGAAGTCGCAGGTTAAACTCCTATGTTTGCAGGTTCTATTAGAGTGCCCTGTCCCTCCGCAGCAGTAACAGGTTAGTTTGTTGTCTTCGTATTGACGTCGTTGTTTCCCTCTGTTTCCCTTTTGCTCATTTATTGCCAAATTTTCTTGTTTGTGACTCTGATTTGTGAGCGTTTGTATGGCCCCTGCCGCGTTTTTCGTCGCGCTCTCTCTAGCTGTCGCGTCCTTCAGCGCTGTCTCGAACGTTAAATTTGAGAGCTGGAAAAGTTCTACCCGTGTTGCGTCATCCCGAATTCCGCAAACGAGCTGGTCGCGGAGCGCGTTGTTCAGGTCAGGAAAATTACAGTTACGCGATAACTGTCTGAGTCGTGCCACGTATTCCGTAACCGTCTCGTTTAGCTCTTGCTTGGTCCGATTAAATGTGCACCGCTCCATTACCTCGGAGGGAGCTGGTTTTAGGTGTTCGCTTAACAGCTTTATTAGCTCATCGTATGTTTTCGACGCTGGTTTGTCCGGTGCGCACAGATTTCTGAACAGCTTGTATGTGTCCTCATCGCAGCGTGTTAGCAGGGTTGCCCTTTTCATCTCTGCTTCCACGATATTCTTCACTATGAAGTGAAGTTCGAGCCGTTCTGTAAACGACTCCCAGTCGTCCGTACTTAGATGAAAGAAAATTTTCGTCTCCGACATGTCGTCGTCGCTGCTGCTTGGGTCTGCTGGTGTAGTACTGTGTTCGTCACTTATACCTGCTACTGATAGACTGTCCTTGGTGCCTCCTTTATCGTTCGTGGCTAACTCCTCGCGCACTATATCCACGAGTTTTGCCCTTAAAAAATCTCTATTTAGCGTTTCGTCGACATTTACTCCTCTTCGTCGCAACTGCACAACGATGTCGCCCTTCTGAAGGTGACGTGCTTCCGAGAGCGTTAATCTCCTCGGTCCCGGATGTTTCCCACTTGCTCCTGCATCCGGTCTGTCTTTCGAGCTGCCGTTATTCATCGGTTGTAGCCTGTACCCTCCGACGGCATATCACGCGAGCTCGTCGCTCCGTGGTTCCCGTAATTTCCAAAATCCTCGTCGCCAGTTGCTGTGTACGCCGGAATCGTCCAGGCACGTGAGTGTGGCAGGAGCGGGAAAGAGGCGATCCCGGAGGCTAATGACTACGTACTGTTAGATAGTAATGTGCTTTATTCTCACTCTCCGATATAACTGACTCGGTACGGGCCCGCGCCATGGGCCGTGTACGCCGCGCATGCGCATGCACCGACGCGTGCACGCACCAGGCGCACATCGCATGCTATGCTCATACATCACAGATAGTATAGTATACTTTGCGAGACGGGACCCCGTCTATTAACGTGATCAGGTGAGTTACGATCCGAGATTACCGAACTCAATAATGGCTGAACCGATGAAGTTCTAACTAGACGCAATCGATAGCTTGGGTTCGACTTGTATAATAAAAGTCTTTTTATTTTTCCTCTACATGCCCTATGAGCGGAGATATTGCGATGCAGAGTTCCAATTTGAGTAAGTTTACTTTAAGAAACGTCGTCGTTATTAACCAAGTAGTCATTGTCGTCCTTCGTGTAATGTTCGTTTGCAATTTCCGCCGCTAGTTAGGCGCTAGTATCGCCACTGCTGAATGAGTGAGTGAGAGAATGAGCGAGGGAAAGAGGATAAGAGCGAGGGAGAGAGCAAAAGAGCGAGGAAGAAAGCGAAAGAGCGAGGGAGTGAGCAAAAGAGCTGGAAAAAGAACGAGGGAGACAGAAAAAGCAAACGAGAAAACGATAGACGAAAGAGCAAGATAGCATGCATTGCTCAAGTTTTGTTTCTTCAATATTTAGTAATTGGACGACAATATCGACTAGCTGCTTTTACTGAATTTGTTAATTAACAAATCTAGATTGGGCAACATAATTATTTTACTTCTAACACACTCCAGTTGTTTATAACTTAATATTCAACAATTGAATAACARTATCGTCTAGCTGCTTTTRCTGAATTTATTAATTTACAGTTCTAAACCAGGCAAGATAGTCARTTTACTTTTAACATATTCCAATTGTTTATAATTCAATGTTTAACAATCAGACGATATTATCAACTAGCTGATTTTACTGAATTTGTTAATTAACAGTTCTAAACCAAGCAAGATAGTCATGTTATTTTTAACACATTTTTCAGTTGTTTATAACTCAATATTTAAAAATCGGACGACAATATCGACTAGCTGCTTTTACTGAATTTGTTAGTTAACAAATYTAGATTGGACAAGATAATCATTTTAAATTAAAATAAATAAATAGCGCTCGTAAATTTGCAATGGCTAATATAAAATGAAATTAAAACGAGCAAAGGATGTTTGTTTTTTTTTATAAAATATTCATTAATTACTCATAATGTAAAAATACTTTAATTACGTAATAATCAAATGTTTCGCAGTCTTCTTCAGTGAAAATATACATTCTTACACCATAAATCACTCGCGAATCCATTCTTGAATGAACAAGAATAAAGATTAGCGTTAAACATTTGATAAGAAATCGTAAGAATACATCAGGAGATAAATAAAATTGTCACAATAGTCAAGTAAAGTCAACATAGTGAACATAAGGATTACTCTTTCGTGAAATTAACATTAAATAAATTATTGAAACGAAAATAAAAAAGGAATGAAGCAAACGATTAATATTAAATTTAAAATAAACATAATAAAAATAATAATAAGTAAGTTAATCACGAATGATAAAATCAAAGTCAAGGCCAGACAATCCCCCATGCAACTGTAATCCTGAAATAATGTATAAAAATTTTTTGAACTATTCAGAAATTAAACAACCTGACGCTTCTTTCTTCAAAGATCGTGATTTTTGTTGGACCATGATGGAATTTGTCGTTCGAAATTCTCTCTCGTTTCAATTGTAATCCCCCTTGGAAGGAGTCATCTTGGTAATATGTAACTGTCAGGTAATGAAACAATCTGTTCAATCGAACTAAAACTTAAAATAACTGGTCAATCAGTTGATAAAAATGTGATAGTTCAATAGTAAGAAGTAAGAAGCAAAATTCATACTTGCAAATATTTTAGCAATGTAATAAACGGTTGTCTGGTACTTGTATCTGATCCTGTGGTAATAACATCAAAGATAATAAACATCTCAAATGACACTTCGAAAAATAGAAAGCTATGTGAGTGTTCTTAAAACTATCTATAAACATCATAAGTGTAACCAAGGTATTAATTTTGAATATATTAGTAATGCGCAAGTTTATTTGGAATGTCAAAATAAGTTTTGTCAAATAACTCTGTATCACTATTTAGATTCAGGCTAACTTTCTGTTCCTTAATGTGAATCATTTTTGAGACGATTCTTTTATAAAATTTGGGCTCACAGTCCAAAATCTTTGTATTCTCCCAATCAAAGGAATGGTTATATTATTATTATATGTTCTGATATGACCGAATGCTTTGAAGGGTCTTGTTTAATATTATTTTTATGTTCCTTGACTACAATCTTAAGTTGCCTTTTCGTTTGTCCTACATAAATTACTTCGCAATTTTTACAAAATATCTTATATACTACGTTATTTCTACATAAAAATTGACTTTTGTCTTTGTGTACTTTCACAAACTGACTCAACTTATTTCGACATCGAAATCCTACCGCTCTTAAGCTATCAATATTCGATGATATAAAATCTGTGAGCGGATTTACATACGCTAGAATTATTCTTTCGCTGTTAGAGTTATTATTCATCAAACTACTTGCAGTTTTTTCCTTTTGTACAAATAATTTTTTTAATCTTAAATTTATTTTATTAAAAATCAGATCCAGAGATATCCATTGTTAAGTAATAATTTTATACATAATTCCAAATTCTTTTTGTGGAAAGACGGATGAGATAGTTTTATTGCTCGATCCACAAGACTGTATATAATGCCTATCTTATGACTAATTGGATGGTTTGAGTAAAACGACAGATCCAGATCGTCCAGAAAATGTAACTTTATGGAACCAATCAGTGATAATTTTATTATTTTTTTCAATGTACTATCCAAAAAACTCAAACTCTGTTTCTAATGTGAACTTTAACTTATCGTGATAATCATTAAATTTATTTAAAATGAAATGGATCTCCTCTTYAGCTGCCGATAATAAAATGTCATCTACGTATCGATAATATAAAACAGGTCAAATATTTAATGAGTTCAATACATTTTCTTCTAGATCTCGCATAGTCAAATCCGCTATAACAGGTGATAGAGGAAATCCCATAGTTCCAAACATTCCAAAGGTTTGCTTGTAAATTTTATTATTAAATTTAAAGTAAGGARAACCGAGTATAAAATTAATGGCCGCTATGAATCCACTTTTTGTAATTTTTCTGAACCGTTCCAAATATTCCCATCTTTTGGCGATGCTGTTAATTGTCAAATCCAATGAAATATTTGTAAATAATCACATCAAGCGAGAATAGCAGATACATGTTCTGTTCTGATTCTGGAATAATCTCGTTTGAAAGAGCATCACATAATTCAAAACTTTTAACTTGGAACTGTGTACGAGAAATATTATTGGATATTATTTTGTTAAAGTATTTTGCTAAGAGGAAAAGAATTGTATTTACCGAGGAAACAATAATTCTAAATGATGTATTCTTTTTATGAATCTTGGGGAGACCATAAGCTTTCGGAAGTATTGAATCGCTAGCCCGTAATTGTAACATTTCCTTCTTACAAGTAACACTACCCAAGTGCCATTCACCGAATCAAATGAAACTTTGCATACAGGTAGAACATTGAAAAATATTAGATACGTATTTTTTAATACCTGCCCAAACTCATATTTAAGGGTAAAAACTACCCCCCTTGACGGTGTAATATAGGGGTAGCAAACAAGTAACGGAGTGACGAAATATTTCCTCAAATATCAAATATGATCCTCAAATATGATCATTTTATATATGTTAAGATCATACCTGAAGTAACTTTAAACGAGGAATCTAATGGTCACCTTGAATTTGACCTTGACAATGACTTTCAAGGTTATTTGAAGGTCAACTTAATTTTTTGAGGGGAAACCCTCTTTTCTCACTCTGGAAATTGAAAGAGCCAGATATTTTTGAATTCGATTATGAACTTAGATCATAAATCAGACATAAATTTAAAGGTTACTTAAATCTAATCAAGATATGAGTACTTT
>JANQDE010000448.1:14719-30805 GCA_037157785.1 Cephalotes varians
CAGCTTTCTCATCCCATGGTGAAAAACTAGGGGTTCCATTTAAAAAAACCCGTGACCCCTGAATGACCTTCAAAATGACCTTCCAAGGATTTTTCAAGGTCAGTACCATACTTCCCCCTCGTAACCCTAAACTTTTCATACGAAACATTTTTCCCTATCCCTACTAGTTTTCGAGATATTTGACTGGATCACTTCAGATGGTCCACCCTGTATATTAAAAGATATTATTACATATATATTATAATATACACAAAGGAGTATTATTAGATAATAATATAATACTTAAAAGTACTCGATGTTGTTTTTGCAGTTTATTGTTTCCAATTATCAATGTACATTATATTTTTTATCAATTGATTTATCTCATAAATACAATATTTGTCGCCTTCAAAACAAACAAATTTTGTTTATTAGATTATTCAGTTTTCGACATGTTGAACTGAATGGGATATCTTATATGATCCGCTGTTTTACCCAAATTCTTGACGTTCCCTACAGAATAATATAACATAGTGTTGCGTGCGCCACCCGGTGAGCTCTCCGTTCGCGCGAATAGCCTCTATATTCGCGCGAGTCTTCGTTGTCATGGAGAGGAGTTGTGGTTTGGAACGGAGTTTTGACGTGTAAGAGTCGGAGATATTTCTGTAAAGAGTTTTAAATAAAGTTTGTGTTCCTTTAAATCTCGTTCCGTCCTTCCTTGCGTGCGAGTGTTCCCGCGAGTGAGTGCGTTTGACGCGCGTGCGTGTGTACGGAGAGATACGCGCAACAATATTTAAAATTCGTCGTTTGGAAATAACCTTAATTAACATTAAGACACTGAGACTATGGTAACGCCCAGCAAACGAAAATGGATTGAAATGAATTGACAATTTTAATCCATTTCAACAAAATATGGATTGAAAAAATAGCATTTACCTCATTTTAATCCTATATATATCATGGATTAAAATGAATTGTATGACCTGAGTAACTTTTTTTGGATTTAAAAAGTAAAAATCATTTTGTTTTAATCCCGCGTGATAGATTAAAATGAATTAATGGTCTGCATTTTTTTTTTAATTGAAAAGAATAAGAATCGCTTTGTTTTTATCTTTTCATATGAATTAAAATAAATTTTAAAAAATTCGGAAACTTTAATTGGATAGAAAAGGATTCAAAAGATCAGAATTTGGATTTGACACGAACAAAACGAATCCATTTCTATTCATTTCAATCCATTTTCGTTTGCTGGGCTTGTATATATTTAACCCTTATCCCCCACACTTCATTCCTGTAGCATAAACCCCACTGTGGGTCCACTAGACTCCAACTTCTTTTAAAAATTTCTAGAAATTATTCTATTCATTTTTTTGTCTTGAAAAAAATCATAGATACTCTACAAAATATGCTGAATCAATCATATTTTTCGAAGCCGAATTTTTTATTATATGTATAAAAAATCGTGAAGTAAGATTTTTCTTACTTAAAAGTGCGCTCAAATTTTTGTTGGGATCTCATGGACCGCAGGTAGGTTTTAAGGATTAATATTTAGACTGCCGGGATTTGAGATATTAAACCGTTCTTTAAAAATGGCCAAATTTGTGTCCTGTATCATGTATCAACTATATACAAAGTTCATATCATAGGCCGAGCCGATATATCGGCTTCCCGGCAGGATAAGGTAAAGAAACAATTTTGGATCATAAAATTTTTAAATAAGTATTAATAAGGGCGCTGAATCTGATGATAGTGTCAAATTGTAAAAATTTTCACGATCATTAAATTTTTCCATCAAAAAGTGGTTAAATATTTTGATTTTTTAACTCTCCTTTAGAATTACTCAGAGCTAACGACGTGGAGAGTATTTATGTAGCTTCTTTTTTTTTCTTTTTTGTCTTTTTTTAATTTTTTTCATTTTTTATTTTGTAAAGTGTAAAAAAAGTCTGTGTCGTCTTGTTAGCGGCGAAATGCAGAAGCTTCAGATAGGTATGAGTAAATTCAGAATATAACTTCTTTGAACGAAGTAACACACTTATATCAGATAATAAGAGGTTGACTTAGATAGATCGGGATGGGTAAGAAACTAATCGAGTATCTTTCTTTTTAATTTTAGACTTATAACCGGTCCTTACTCATTTACAAGAAGTGTATGATTTACCTCTAAATAACTTCTATTTGTACATATGTGGTTGTCTGGATGTATGAATCTAAACTTTAGTATATTTGGGAACATACACATATGTTTCTTACAGAAAAAAACTAATTTTCCTCCAGAGCCGATATATCGGCTTTCCGGCAGCCTTAAGGTTAAGGTAAACTTATCAATAAATGACAAGTTATTCTTGGTGTGCCTTAATCAAATGTATTTCAACCGTGCACATTAATGTATTGAAATAAAGATAATTTATCAGTCATTGATAAGTTTACTTTAAATACTTACAAGTTACTTAAAACATTACTTAAAAATATTTATCTTCTTCAGGGCAAACAACATTTGTCTAGAACGTTTTTGTTCTTCCGGACTCAGTTTTTGAAATGTTCAAGTGAATTATTTCACCTAAGTTGCTGCAAAGCACAACTGTCTCTTGATATTGCCTGCAAAATAATATAACGTACTTGAAATCCATTTTTAATCTTAAGCAAATTCCTAGAGTTTGAAGATAATCTTGATATTGAGACTAGATAACTCAAAATGACCTTAGGAATTTGCTCTTAAAATTACAATCGTGTTTGAATATGTTATTGTATTAATAAATTTTTTGGGAATTGTATCTTAATACTTTTATGCACGAAATGGAATGAATCAATTCGTGTAAAGAAAACAATTGCATTTTTAAAAAATTGAGCATTTTGCAACATGCAACTACATATCTTTTTTAAAAAATCTATTATTTTTTTACCAATTGATTCATCTTATTATTTGATTGATGCATAATAGTGTTAAGATATAATTAATAATAACATGATAAAGGCATATTATACTAACTTTATTTTTATTCTTTATTTTAATCTTTATATTTTCCGACTTTAGGATCCCCTTAAATAAAAATTTCCAGATTCGGACTTTGCATCGCAATATCTCCGCTTGTAGAATACATAGAAGAAAAGTAAGAACACTTTTATTATGTAATTCAAACTCGAGCTATCGATTAAACCTACTCAGAATTTAATTGATACAGCCGTTGAGATTCGATAATCTTAGATGCTCGGAACTCGCCAGCTCGCGTATAGATACACCGCTTGGTTCTCGCGCTTACACTTTAGTGTTGAGACACGACCGTATCTCTTGATACCGCCTTATAGACGATGCATCAGTCTACATGATCACCTGACAACGGAAATTAAGTCGCGGTGTATGTGTCAAGTCGTATATATCGTATCAGGTAAATTCGAACGTGATAACTCGGCCGCTTGGAGAAACACGCTGCAATATTCAGTTATAATAAAATATCACGTCCGAAATCATCATTATATTGCATATTGCAAACATTGAGAAAACATTTCTAGAGATTAAACTTCCTAAACAAAGTCTAAAATCGAAACATAAGACGTCTTTGAGATATCTTTCGAAAATATGTCTTTAAGGACCGATCGCACTAAGATTATTTTTACTTTAAATGAAGCTTTAAATAAAGCTAAACTCTTTTTTTCTCTTTTTCTTTTATAGCTTTAAAGAGAGAAAGAGAGAATTTTAAGTCTCGCTTAAAATTAAAATAACATTAGTGCAATCGGACCTAAGACGTCTTATGTCACAATTTTACGTATTGTCGTCTACGTGTTGTCTGGATCTAGAGGTGTAACCATATCGTTTGTACTTTCCGTTTACAATATTGTTGCATATTTCGAATAATCAGGAAGAAACGCGATCGAGCGACGTTTCGAATGTGTTAGTAGTGATCGGGCAAAGATGTATATCGATTAAAGTTGATCGGACCAGCGTGTGCTCGTGCATGAACGACATTTCCGAAAGAGCAAAAAGAGACATACTTAACGCCATCGAGCCGTGTAATCGCGTCGGACCACGTGGAAGGCATTATGTAGATTCGGTGTGGGAGCCCGATTCACATCGTACAAATATCTCGGATAATCGGCATAAATTGATCGCGGGAAAGATTTCCCGCGCGCGCGCGTTAACGAGCGCCRAGCGCGGAATTATCGATCGTCCGGCACCGTCGGTGAAAATTTAATTAAATCACACACGTAATTTAACGGATCCAGCTGTCGCTAATAAACTCGGCGCAACAGAAGTGCCGACCGAAAGTTATAATTACGCGAGATATGGCGAATTTAAATGAATATCGCGAAAGGAGACGTACAGATAAACGGATCCCGGCGCGTAGATGCGCATTTTGTTATACGCCTTTCATTTACATTTTGCATTTGAGACACAATCGCTGAATGGACCACCACACTCTCTCTCTTTCTCTCTCTCTCTCTCTCTCTATTTCTCTAGCTTTCTCTATCTCTCTGAGCTCTGTATTAAAATTTGACGTTGGTGAGATTAAAGCTAAACCGCAAGCCGGAAAATCGCCGGCCCTCTCGAACGAAATCTGACACACGATACAGCGCGACAGTATCATGACAGCTAGAAGAGCGTCATGATACTGCGCTAGAAAGGAGAAAAAAAACTATAGATATCTGCATTGTATAACAGCTGTGTCATCGTCCTGGACACTATTACTGATACACATGGATGCAACGCACGCTACCGTGCATTCATTCGGGGGTTACGCGATATTTCTACCCGCGAGTAAAACTACTGCTTTACTCTATCAACGTTGCTGAAAATAATTGTTTTTTCTTTTTTTTTCAATTTAATTTTTTCGTGGCAAAAAATATCGTAAATATTATTAGTTAACAAATTAGTATAAACTAATTATAAAGGTAAGTTTAAAAAATAAAAATGTCATTGCTATTAAAATAATATTATGTATTTATATTAGAAAATAATACTGTAATTTAATAAATCAATTGATTGATTGTTTTTTAACATTAATCAGAGAGATTATACATTTAATCTAGCTAATTTACACTAATATTTTTACTAATTTTACATTTATTTGTATTATGTGAGATATTGTTTATTTATTTATATTTTTTTTATATATTTTAAGGTGAAGCGTAATTTGTAACATAGAAAATGATTATTCGTGTAAAAATAAACAAAAAATGTAATTAACACAAATAACCGAAAAGAATGTTTTCGATTAAAGCAAATCTTGGTGCCTAATAATGGTTATGTTTACACATCCTTAATCAGATTTAATAACATTTGTAGTTTTATGATTGGTCAATTGCAGTCATTCTTGAGAGAAATGAGCTATGATTGAACAGTTTTATGGATGTCGTTATATTAAATCTGATTAAACGTGATGTGTAAACTTGATCAATATTTTTTGCGTTTATATACAATTTCCAATTCTTGACAAACGCGCGCCAATTATTTGTCAGTCTTGAAATGTAGTCCTAAATTGTAAAATTGGAATAATCACAAATTAAATTGATATACAATTTAATAATAATGATGCTAACAAGCATCTTAAATTGTTGCGAAAAATATCATCTCAGCCAGGATTCAAATCCTCTCTACTATTCAGGCGTCTTTACCAATTCGATCACTGAGGTCATTATTATGATTCCAGCTTTGGTTTAGGATTATGTTTCAAGACTGATACACAGTTTATCATAAAATGGAAATCGTATATAAATTTATGTAAAAAATATTATTAGTTATCAAGATTTGTTTTGACTGAATAAAGCTGTTTTCTTTTTGTGTCATATATTTATTATTAAAAAATGCGATATAAAATTTTTTCAGGGCTTCGTTTTTAAGAAAATTGATTTCTAAAATTCGTCAGGCACGCGTTAAATATAACTTGTCATGTCATTGTTACCAATTGTTTCTATCCGTGCCTGTAAACATTGATATTCAAATAACACAACAAGTTTTTGCAGATTATTCATTTTTTTATTTATGTTACAAATATTGTCTCTCCATTATTGCATACAGAATTCTGCTCGACGAATTAAAGAAACATAAACGGATTTGAATGCGTTTCTATTTTTTAATTTTTCAAATTCTTGCACAATATTTTGTTCCAAATTTCATTTTTTGTTTATATCTGACAAATTTTCAATATCAATATTCTTAAAAATGGAACCCCGTATGAAAAAATTTTATACTACATTTTTGTTTGTTTTTATATGAACGATTATTCCTTTTTCGATTCTACCACGAATTATCCTATACATCCTATACATCATATAGTATATTTTTTACCTGTATCTCATGTAGTGTATTTATTTATATATCATGTGGCAGTTTATATATTATTTTTTCATTTACCTACGATCTGCTCGAAGAGGATGCGTCGGTGATCTATTCAAAGTAACATAAGCGCTGATTACTAAATATTTATATACGTATTCGCGGCAATAGTTAGCGTAGAAATAGAATCACGACGGTCGGGAGGATTATGAGCTTTCGTCGTCAAAGGATGAAGGAAGTACCGAATGGCCGGCAGTAAAGCAGATTGTACAGTAAGGTTGAAGATCTCCGGGCAGGATCAGCGAGAAGCTTTATTCCATAGACCGTTCACCTGTCGTACGCCATGGATACTCACTCTCCAAGGAACAGAAATACGTGTGATGCGCACGCGCGCGCGCGCGTGCGTGTGGTTGTGTAAGAGAGCTCATCGAGGAGGATTAAATGATGAAGAGGGTCGAACACTTATTGCGCACAATGCTTAACGAACGTTAAGTTCACGGTTGAGCGTTTCTATTGTCGTCGTGCTGAATTCGACGATAAACAAATACATCGGTCGCCATTCAATGCCTGTATAGAAGATGATGATCCACAAAACGAGCTCGCAGCGACTGCCAACTTGGTATGAGTGAGCGCGTGCGTCAATGAATGTAAGAAGAACGAGAGGGATTCACGAAGGTAAATATCAAATAATTTAATAATTTTGTATTTCTTTATATGTTAATAACTTTATATGTATATTAATACCGATAAAAAATTTTTCGTATAAGAATATATATAAATATATATAAACAATAACATATATAAATATATATAAACAATAATATATATAAATATATATAAACAATAATATATATAAATATATATAAACAATAATATATATAAATATATATAAACATATATAATTATATACAAAATATGTTCATATATTCTTCTTCCTTTAGTAAAATTACTGTTTGAAACAAAAAAAAATAAAAATAATAAGAAAATATAAAAAATAATTAAAAGAATAATTTTTGCATTTTTTTACAAAAAATCAAGTTTGAAGAAATAAAAAAAAATTGCTCATATATATAATTATATATGAGCAATTTTTTTCTTATTTTTTTAATTTGACTTTTTGTAAAACACAATGCAAAAATTAAACTATTTTGTAATATTTTCTCATTATTATTATTTTTTTTATTAAACAGTAATTTTGAGAAAGAAGGATATATAAACAAATATGGACATATTTTGTATAAAATTATATATGTTTATATGTATATATTTATATATTTATATATATTTTTATATGAAAAATTTTTTATCGGAAAATGCAAATAAGATTCCGTAAAGCGTATGACGTGCATGACGTATCATTTTATCCTTATTCATCAAATGTTAAAGGATTACAACAAGACAGATATTATGTACTATTTATATTACAGACACTATATACATTTCTCGTATTTAATTATTAAAATCAGTTAAGAGGTGAAGAAATTAAGAGATGATAATAAATGATATAATTAATTAGTAATTTTGACCTGTAATCAATTATAGTCTCATGTTTCTGATTTATCTTAAAGTGTTCATTTATCGTTCCAAAATTTCTGTTTTCATTGTTTACTCAGGTGTTCTAACAGAAACCTTCATGTGCATAATACATGTATATGGGTTACTAAGTCCGTATTGCTTTCGGCTCCGTTAAAGCAACAAATAAAGCTCTTTCGGAAATCAATATCGCCATACCATTAGTATAATGCGATTGTGCGGTATTAAATTAAATATCATTTTCCGTGCACATGTTTAACAAGTCAACATGGAATAATTGCCAATTATCACAGAAAGCATAGTACCCAAATAATCAAGCAAGCGTTTAATAACAAGAAGAGATAACGAAGTAGTGGAAGAAATCCAATAAAGAAAAGTAAGCAAGAAACAAATAAGTTAAACCTTTACTACCTTACTTTAATATGATTAATTTCCTGCAATAATATCAAGATATCAGAATTGGGAAAGTTTTTATTTAATGATGATAATCATATATGAATATGAGTCGTATAATAAAAGTAAGAGAAAAAAGCAATCTATATTTTCGATGGCTCTTCGATATTTTCTGTTTTAACTCAATGAGTTCGACGCTTGATATCGTACAATTTCAAATACCATTAAAAAAGAAAGAGAGGAAAGTATTATGAAGTGCGCGACAAAAGCTGACGAGTTCGTTTAACGAAGCACCGATTTCTGCTTCCTGCCGATACATCCCGCTCTCGTCCAGACAGGCAGATTGAGATTGGACGCAGTGACGCGAATTATTATAATCCCAACCTATACAGGGCGACGGCAGTAGGGCCCGGGGGCGTTTTTCGTAGCTCTTGTATCGCGAAGTATGTAATATCGGGTCCCGTCGTTCCCATCTACGAAGCCGGATTTCTCTCCCGGGCTATCATCCCAGTTGCACGTACGTACGTACACGTCGGGGTATACATATATCGGCGCTTGCCCGACGTCCAGACGAGCCTTTAGGCGACGAGAAAAGGAGTCGGAATCGCCCGCGGAAATGCTCGTACGAAAATCCTATCCGTCCAAATGACACGAAAGGAACGATCGTCGAATGCACAACCGACCGAGAAAATCAGGAAGTCTAACGCGAAAAAGAGATTATTATTAAAATATATTATTACACGAATGTTCTTCAATATCTCGAATTTCCATATCGAGTTTCTTAATTTAAATAGGAAATTTGTTTTTTATGTTGATTTTAAGTGTAATTGCATCAGTTTTCTTACGCATCATTTCCTCGTACGCATATTCTCTCTCCCTTTCTCTCCCCCCTCTCTGCAATATTAAATTGTCGAACCATATGGAAATAAATCCGACAGTCATAGGAATCTATGAACAAAAGTGGAGCCACTTACATGCGCGTAAAGCAAAATTTATGAGAGGCGCGGGAATATAAATGCACGACGTATCATAAATTTCCGTCTTGGATGCCGGGATATGTATGAGTAAAAGGTGGAGGGGAAGGAGGAGAGAAAAGAGAGCGGCGTAAGGGTGGCCGCGTATAGGAGACGCGAATGTGTATAGGGACATGCAGGAAAATCTTTCTCTCCCGATATGTAGGTCCCGAAGGATACTAACGATACCGTTCGGAGCTTTCATAGGCTCCAGGGACACTTTAAATATACGAACTAAGAGCAACCCCATTGCTCTTCCGTCGCTGCCACACAAATACCAAATAATATTCCCTTTTCAACAATAATAATAATTTTTTACTAATCAGCAATAATGTTAATAATGTTAATAATAATTTTAATACAAAATTATATATTTCTATATATACCTACTCAGACAGCACAAAATACTAAAAAACAACTAAAAGTTATCTTTTTTAAATTATCTTTTTGACAGAGCAAAAAGATGTCTATAAGATGTCTCTTAGTTTTGTCGAAAAAGCAACTTAAAAAAGACATCTTTTTATCATCTTTTTATAGTTGTCTTTTTTTAAGCGAAAAGTTGACTAAAAGATATCTTTTCGTCTTACCGAAAAGATAACATAAAAAAAATAAAAAATCCGAGAAGTATGCGGCACTGCCACTAAATGGACGCGATATAGATAACATTTATCGTAAATAAAAATTATACAGGATAGAATAATAGTCGCAACATTATGAGATCTTCCACTCATATTTTAACGAAATGATTTTTTTGAAGGCGGAGTTCCCAAAATGGGGACACTCTGTGATGAAAATAAATGAGATGTTTTTACTGTCACATCCCAGATTTCACCAGAAAAACATAGAGTCATCATCGGTTTACTCCTTGAGAACGAGTACCTCCTCAATCTCATCTTTGAAAAAATAAATAGTAGAATTAAAACTCATATCTACAATAACAAAAAACATATTAACGGTTTTGACAAAAATAACAATAATCCAAATGACAATACGAACAATAAAAAGATAATAATTCTCCCGTATATAAAAGAAATTTCAGAACAAGTAGCATTCACAGTCGACAAATCAAAATATATTACACGATATAGAACACTCAACAGCCTTGGGGGATTTATTAGGCTCATAAGGATCCTAACGAGCTATTTGAAAAAAACCATGTAGTATATAAAATTAAATGTAAAGACTGTAATGCATCATATGTTGGCCAAACAAAGAGACAAATATCACAACAAGAATCGAGGAACATCGTAGGAATGTCTATTCGTCTATATCTAAATCTACAGTAATTACACAACACATGACTGAACAATCTTATTCTTTCGATTGGGACAATATACAAATTTTAGATACCGAACCCAATTATTATAAAAGATCAATTTCAGAAATGTTGCACAAAGAACAAGCAAATGGTATCAATGCACAGACACAGAATTGTCAGACGAATCCTACTACGACGTTCTTGACATTCTTTCCAGGTTTTAAGTCTCATTTTCATTTCACACATATATATTTTCTTACTAGCGCTTAAAACATCTAGTTATTTTGGACCAATAATTATTATGACACTACAAACAAATACAGGGTGCGGCGCGGAAACCTGAAAGATGTTAAAACGATCTAGCGCGCTCTGTAGGCGAGATATCGAACTCGTTCGAACGAGGTTGGAAAGAGAAAGAACAGACAATATTTTTCAGTTAGTCAACGATCACCATGGGTGAATGGAGTGTCGAACATCGCGCGTTCGCCGTGGAGCCTGGCCGCCGCGCTCGCCCGATTTATCCGTTTGCGATTTTTTTTTGTGGGGGTATTTGAAGTYCAGAGTTTACGAAACGAAGCCAAAAGACTTGGAAGAACTCAAGGCTGAAATTCGACGACATGCGGTCGCGATTCCGAAGTCAATGTTAGAAAAAGTGTACGATAGTTTTGTGAAACGTCTCGAAAATTGTGTAAAAAATAAGGGTAATCATCTGTCTGATATTATTTTTAAAACAAAGTTATGTAAATAAACTCGATGACCAAAAAATTGTCTGTTCTTTCTCTTTCCAACCTCGTTCGAACGAGTTCGATATCTCGCCTACACAGCGCGCTAGATCGTTTTAACATCTTTCAGGTTTCCGCGCCGCACCCTGTATAATATCTTGTCACGTTAAATATTTATTTCATCGTTCTGAACAAAGTTGATCATTATATAGCAAGCGCCGAAATACAGACATCACAAAATTTAACATTTCCTTGTCATAAATAGAAATGAAACCGCACACATTACCGTTTTAATATGTAAGTTTTACTCTGTTTAATGTTGAATAGTAATAATAATCTGAATTGGCCATTAATTGTACCGCATATGCTTTTTATGAATTTTTGATTATTGATCATAATTATAATGTTTTATATTAGTGGAGAATTGACCACTGTACATCATGGTTTATCTGGACTACATTGTTCCTTTGAAAATAACCGTTTTCTCATCTTCTAATGAAGAATTGGTTCATTTTTATAATGTAATTTTATTTAAATTCACACTTGTGATCTCTGACAATCCCATCGCTACAATTGACACCGTTATGTATTTAATTTAAACATAGGTAGTCTACCATAATTTTATAACGACCAAAATCACGAAATCAAAGTTGCCTTGACGTGCGAAAGAATAAGATCGTGTTTACAATCGTTTTTATATTTTAAGACATGCTTTTATAACATCATTTTCTATTGTAACTAATTTTAATTTTATATTTTTGTACTGAAGAAGACCAAGTTAGGTCGAAACGTTTACGTTCGAATTTTAAACTCTATGTTATCTTTTATCTATTATTATGTTGATTAAAATTTTTAAATGATATAACAACAATTGTTTGCTCATTTGTCGACTCTTATTTTGCTTATATGTAAATGAGATGTATTTTGACAGTATGATTTTTTTAATTAGTTTTAAAAATTAATTTGGAGATCTGATATTCTGAGAAATTATGTATGCCAAAATATAATCTAATTTTACATGACGTAATTAAGGCGACGAAAAAATGCACAAAATTAGTCATCTTTTAGTCATCATATGAATGAGATGACTAACAGTGAGACATCTGTCGTCTATTAGTCTATTTTTTTCGTCGACTGTATTCTCTCACTAAAAGACATCTTTATAACAATTTAGACTTCTTTTAGTTGTCTTTTAGATGACTTGGTGTTGTCTGGGTATATATTCATCTATTTTTTTCATTTTTTTTCCTTTGCGTTTACTTACTATATTCCTTCAAACTTCCGAGTCTTTAAGTACTTTATAGATCGAATTTAAGATCAATTACAAATTTCCTCGGCGTGCCGTTACGTGACACAATTTTGTCCTGACGGCTTTCCGTGAACCGTATAGAAAATCGAAAGCGCGCACACGGAGGATAAGAGGGTGCATGAACTTAATCGCGACGGCGGGCCCATCCTCATCTTCGACCCCGTTTGATATCTTAACTACTTCGCCCGGTCCCGATTTAGCCGATCGCGCGCGACACACCGCATCCCTCCTGCTCCCCGGTCCCGACTGTCTAACTTACGAGTTCCATCCTATCATCCCCGACGCCATTTGGACCGGTAACTTTGCGATGAGATGCATGGAAATCGAGTCGAGGCTTTAATAACACCGATAGCTGATAGCAGCATCCCCGATCGAAAAAAACCGCCAACTCTCTGACGTCTTAAAAAAGGAGTCTTCCTTATCTGTCCCTCCCTCCCTCATATCGACTCTCTCATCCCTCTTGCCGCGGGGTAAACGACTGTCACGATGGAATTTTCGAAAGTTGGTCATCTGTCGATGTTTGCGACATAAAACGTATTTTTCACTATCAAACGTATTTTTCGCCGTACTTTTTTTATGGATATCATATTTTTTAATTTTCTTTACAACAATCTTGGGAATCGGATTTAGTTACAATAGTTGCATTCATAAATGTAATTAAATTATTTACTGCCATTTACTTTTATGTTTCTATTTACTTTTATTGGATTTAAGCCATCTTCTAATTTGAAATGAGGTATGAGGCAAAATATAAATCAGATTAAAACGTATATCTTATTGAAGTTATATCTTATTTTCCGAAGTAATTAGCGTCGATTAATGTCAATTGAATCAATGCTATCGGCACAACCGAAAGTTGCTCTTTTATCAAAACGGGAGTATGCAATAACGAGTTCGCAGAACCACAATAATCGCGAATCAGAATTCTCGTTTTGCGATCGCTTCGCTGCGCATTCGATTTAATTGTTCAATATACGCGAGAAACAATTAAAACACCGTAAAACCGCCAAGCTGAAATACCGAATTCACGGAAACACACGCACACGGGCGTGCGCGTCTGCTCGATTTTCCATAAGCTAGATCGGCCGAGAACGGAATTGCATCACGTAACCGCTCCCTTGATATTGCACCGCGCACCCACGGATTCGATTAATTTTTTACGATCGTCCAATCAGTGGGACGGATGAAACCGCTTGAATTAACCGTTCTATTAGAAGCTTTTTGGTCTGGACCGATTGTGGAACGTGATAACGTCTTACGATAAATCATTCTATCGAAACTACCTGCTTATTACATGATTAAAATACTTCATTCTTACGAGACATGTCATAGCGCGCAAAAATTAAATTTAAATAAATTTAAAAAAAAAATTTATTTAATAACAAATAATTACTATTATAGATATGGAAGGATATAGAAGGATTATCAATCAAGAAACGGTCGTATCTTAGCGCTAAAGTGTAAGCGCGAGAACCGAGCCATGTATTTATACGCGAGCCGGCGAGTTCCGAGTATCTGAGATTATTGAATCTCAATAACGATTGTATCAATTAAGTTTTGAGGAGGTTTAATCGATAGTTTGGATTTGAATTACATAATAAAAGTGTTCTTACTTTTTCTCTTTGTGTTCTGGAAGCGGAGAGATTGCAATGCAAAGTCTGAATCTGGAAATTTTTATTTTAAGAAACGTCGTCATTATTATCGTCATCCCAAAAAATCTTATACGGTTGCAACTTTTGACGTGAGAGTGCGTTAGTGATCAAGCCCGTGTAGAGACCAAAGTTTGGACACGATTGTGGCAAAATGCTATGAGAGAGAAAGATATATATACTATCTCCGTCTATTCATTCTAACTTTAGGTCTGTTTTTTATTCCTGCACTCTCTGAACTGGTACACACGGTGCAATAAGTTGAAGTGAAATAAACATATGTTTACTTCACTTCAACTTATTGCACCGTATGTACCAGTTCAGAGAGTGCAGGAATAAAAAACAGACCTCTTAATGGCTGCGTTCGGGCAAACACTATTAGCGCTGAAAATCTATAGTGCGCGTACGTGTACTATAGATTTTCAGCGCTAATAGCGTCTGGCCGAACGCAGCCAATGTAATGCGTATATTTTTTCTAGTGGAAGCTCTCTGTTGGCAGCATCAAAAATATCAATATTAAAAATAAAAACATTAATTAAATATTTATAGTAAAAATGAGTGGCTGCGCTGTTCCATATTGTAATAATTCAGCCAAAGGATATACGATGAAAAGATTTCCTAGAAATTCTGAACGATAAATTGTATGAATAAAAAATATTAACCGAAGAGATTGGGTACCAACAAACAATTCACTTTTTTGCGAAGTTAATACGTTTGAATTTTTTACAATAAGATAAATGAAATATTTAATATTAATGTAATTAAAAATAATTGTGATATTTTAGAGTGCCATAATCTGTTAACAAAAATAATTGCTGAATTTGTTGTATTGAGGTTAAGAATTTATAATAAAAGAAAAAGTATTTTATTACCTCAAAGATATGATAGTAAGTCTATGTACAATATTCGTTAAAAATACCAAAATATTCTAAAAAGTTTATGTATATTTCTCCTATCTGAATTTATAAGGTTATCGAAGTTTGAATTGGAGCGGGAGTTGCCACAAACGACGGACCAATCAAAAGTTGTCAATCTTGTGTCCAGACTCTGATATAAAGTTTGTTCTTTTTAGCTGAAGTGGCTGATTCAGCGTTCATCTTTCTTCTTCAAATGTAGAGGGAGAAAGATAAAGGCTGTGTTCCCATTTGCAGATTTTCAGTACAGTTACCAGTGGACGCCATCTTGTACTGAATACAGGGCTGCGTTCAGAAACATCACCCGACCACGCTAGGGTGTCATTCTATCTTTATTGTTCATTCGACGTAAACAAAGATAGAATGACACTCTAGCGTGGTCAGGTGATGTTTCTGAACGCAGCCCTGTACTAGGGAAGTGTTCCCTTTCTCCAGTACAGTAAAAACATAACCAAGAACTGTGCTTCGGATGTTTTCTGGCGCGTTTATTTAGTGAAATTGAATTAAAAAAGCGACAATGAACAACGCATTGATTGCAATTGCCAACGAATTTTTGGATACATCTGAAAGTGATTCTAAAATTGCAATCTTGGCCTTTTGCCGCGAATTATTCTATTCACATCCAAAAATAATTCATCGTCGATTTCTGCATCGCTCTCAGAATCACTTTCAGATGAATCCAAAAATTCGTTGGCAATTGCAATCAATGCGTTGTTCATTGTCGCTTTTTTAATTCAATTTCATTAAATAAACGCGCCAGAAAACGCCTGAAGCACAGTTCTTGGTTATGTTTTTACTGTACTGGAGAAAGAGAACACTTGCCTAGTACAGTATTCAGTACAAGATGGCGTCCACTGGTAATTGTACTGAAAATCTGCAAATGGGAACCACTCAAATATAATAATACTGGAACCAGAGAGAAACCTGAGAGCGGCCATCCCAAAGATGTTACGTGTATCCAACACTGAAATATAATAATACTGGAACGAGCGCGACTCTATGAATAAGTGTGATCCGAGAGAGAGCGTCCAAGGTGGTATCTTTAGCC
>JANQDE010000448.1:32040-72506 GCA_037157785.1 Cephalotes varians
TAAAGTGTCAATCGTGATTGGTTTATTCTGATCAAAGACAAATGCGATTGGACAATTCCATTGGAATTAACCGTCGGTTAGTCTAACCGACGTTGGTGAAATTGGCCCTTGAACGCGTCCATTTTCTAAACGCATCCATCTTTTGCAGTTGATTGTCGGCTATTGCCGGCACGCGACACGTTTTAAAGTTTTGCATTTTATTTCTATTTTTCGCAGTGAATCTTTTGCGATATTGAGATCTGAGAGACAAGAAAGAATAAAATATATTAATTATTCTTAAAATACATTTGAAATAAGGCTACAAACGATTTGCAATCATGGTAACATCCAGTAAGTCTGCAATATATTATCGTTACAATATATAATGTCCAGAAAATTAATTAATAGAATTAATATAAATCCATTTAATTATTTTAAAACATAACATTATAATACATCTATATCTATTCAGAGTTTGCAGATCGAAGCAAGGAGGAGCGCATGGTAATGACAATTGGAGAAATTATACAGGAGTTATTAAAGGCACACAATGAAAATCGAAACATTGATCTAAATAAATTAAAAACCCGAATTTCTTCAAAATATGGCTTGGATTCTTCTCCAAGATTGGTGGATATTATTGCGGCAGTGCCTAGTTATGCTAGAAATATACTTGTACCGAAATTGAAGGCTAAGCCTATCAGAACAGCTAGTGGGGTTAGTTTAATTTGCATCGTAAAGTCTGTTCTTTATAGCTGTATAAATGTACACTATACTTTATACTAAAATAAAATAGACATACTGAGTTTACACTGAGGTTGTTGCGACTCTGCGACTGACCAATCAGAGAGAAAAACATCGTATATTGTGTACAATGATTGATCCGTTGCAATCTTAATAATATTGCAACGATGTAGACCCAGGAACCGATTCTGTAACTTTTGACGACAGTCATTGATGTCGTTGTGCAGATATTATGTAGGGTAAAAAAGCGCAATGACATGCACGACTGTCCTTAAGAGTTATAGAATCGGCCCCCGAGTAATATATATTTGAAGTCCGGCAAAAATAAAATAGAGGTTTTAGTATAATCCAATACAGGAACAAAGAACAGATTTATTATCTACTGATTTTTGAAAATAAAAAATAATAGAGCTATTGTAGATTGCTGTTGTAGCAGTAATGTGCAAGCCACATAGATGTCCTCATATTAATATGACAGGAAATATTTGTGTTTATTGTCCTGGAGGCCCAGATTCTGATTTTGAATATTCAACCCAATCATATACGGGATATGAACCTACATCGATGAGAGCTATACGTGCAAGATACAATCCTTTTTTGCAAACTAGACATCGTGTTGAACAGGTAAAACAAAGCTCTTATGATTGTAAGGAGGGGAAAGGGCTAATCTTATTATATATTGTATCTCAGATAAGTTCCAGTTATCTTTTAATGTAGAAGTATGAGCATGTATAAATATACGTTACGCTTTTAGTTGAAACAATTGGGCCATAATGTTGATAAAATCGAATTTATTGTTATGGGCGGTACTTTCATGTCTTTGCCAGAGGACTATAGAGATTATTTCATAAGGAGTTTACATGATGCACTCTCTGGTCATATAAGCAATAATGTTGATGAAGCGGTGAAGTATTCCGAACGTAGTACTACAAAATGTATTGGCATCACTATTGAAACTCGACCTGATTATTGTCTCAAGAAGCATCTCTCGGATATGTTACGTTATGGGTATATCTGTTTTTAATATATTTGAGATTACAATAAAGTTTACATGCAGACATTTACAAAATTATGATAAATTATTAAAATAAAATTCGATAGATGCACACGTTTAGAAATTGGTGTACAATCAATATATGAAGATGTAGCACGTGATACTAACAGAGGGCATACAGTACGTGCCGTATGTGAGAGTTTTCAACTAGCAAAAGACGCTGGATTCAAGGTGATAGCTCACATGATGCCGGATTTACCAAATGTTGATTTGGAACGAGATATCACCCAATTTAAAGTAATGTCACTGCATGTGTATTGTTTATAAGTTCGGGAATACTGCAATTTTCTCACAGCTTACGAAAAGTCAAGTTAAAAAGTTAACAAATTTATATGAATTGAGAACAATTCAACAAATTTTTTCTTTCTTTTTTTCTAAAGTTCTTAATTTTGAGTTTAAAAAATATGTAAAAATTAGTTTTTACACAAAAAATTCGATATTACGAAAAATTACATCAATTTTTTAAACAACAATTTCAAAGCTTAAAAAGTCTACTTTAAAATATTTTTTCATTAATTTTTGTTCCATGATGTTTTATTAAGCTACAGCGTTTCAAAGGGAAACAAAAATATTGAAAAAATATCAATTTTTAATTTATGTAATTTAGGAACAAAATATAGAAACAAAACTAAAATATAAATTTTCAGTTACATCTCTCCTTTTTAAAATACATTTTTGAAAACTAATTTTTTTTCATTCAGGTATTTAAGTTTTACATAATAAGATGCGAGAAAATTGCAAGCGCAAATTTTCCAAATTTATGAACAGTAATGGCAGAATTTATAACAATGCTATTTACTTATACAATATTTTCTATTAATACTTATACTTCAATTTTTAGGAATTTTTCAAGAATCCTGCATTTCGAGCAGATGGATTAAAAATTTATCCAACACTGGTTATACGTGGGACCGGCTTGTACGAATTATGGAAAACTGGAAGATATAAAAGTTATGCACCTAGCGTATTAGTTGATCTTATAGCTCATATCCTAGCTTTGATACCACCATGGACACGCGTTTATCGTGTACAGCGTGATATACCTATGCCATTAGTAAGGTAAATATATAATAATATTAGATTATACAAATAAGTAATACATTTATAATAAATAATACATATTATTTTTATATAAAAATATAGTTCTGGTGTAGAACATGGTAATCTACGCGAATTAGCCCTACAAAGAATGAAGGATATGGGCACAGAGTGTCGTGATGTTAGGACGCGCGAAGTAGGGATTCAAGAAATACACCAGAAAGTGCAACCATACGAAGTAGAGCTTATACGACGTGATTACGTAGCCAATGGGGGATGGGAAACATTTCTATCATATGAAGATCCCCTGCAAGATATTTTAATTGGCCTACTCAGATTAAGGAAATGTTCTACCAACACATTCAGGTATGAATTTTTACGTCTGATTAGTGATGATTTTTATATTGTGTTTACCACTGTGTCATTTATGTATAATTTTCATACCTTTCATACTTGGAAGATGAAGTCTTTAATAAATAGAAATATAAATACAAATTAAATACGTTTCTAAAATGGGCAATTTTAACCATTTGCAATCTTTAATTCTTCACTGCTTCAAACAACTTGTTATAAAAGGCATATATGGGATGAAAATTCCATGGGATTTGAACCTGAAATCTGATAATTACAAGTTGATCATGCTCACACAGAGCCATCCCGAATCCCGATCTTTTACAAGAAAATAACATTGTTTACTTCTTTTAGACCAGAATTAAAAGAAAAACTTCTATAATAAGAGAGCTTCATGTTTATGGCAGAGCCATGAAATCCCGATCCTTTACAAGAAAATAACATTGTTTATTTTTTTTAGACCAGAATTAAAAGAAAAAACTTCTATAGTAAGAGAGCTTCATGTTTATGGCAGTGTAGTACCTGTTAGTGCTCGCGATCCTACAAAGTTTCAACATCAAGGTTTTGGCATTCTGTTAATGGAAGAAGCTGAACGAATCGCAAAAGAGGAACATCAGTCTCATAAAATTTCCGTAATTTCAGGTATATTATGTAATGTTTTATCTTTATTTATTTTTCATATCTGCATTTACATTAATTATTAGATTATGAACCGATCAAAAGAAATTAACACTAATAAATTATTTTTTGCAGGTGTTGGTACACGTAATTATTACAGAAAATTGGGTTACGAACTTGATGGCCCATACATGTCTAAAATGCTTGTATAAGCAATTAAGAAAGTGAATCGTCAGAGAAAGAAGAAAAATAAAAATTTCAGGAAATTATTAGAAAGAGAGAGAGGGAGAGAAAGAAAGTAAATATTAACGTGTAAATATCACAAAAAATTATGAAAGAGAAAGAGAGTGAATATTAACATGTAAATAAATATATATATATATATTATAAAAAATTATGAACTTGGACAAAATATTAGGTACAAATAACTAACGAGAAGAGCATGAAATATATATAATAAAAAAGTATTAGAAAATGAATTTTTGAAGAGAGAAAATAATATAAAAAAGTAAATGCACAAAAAAAAAATATATAATAGATGTGTAAAAATAAATAATAAAAGTATGTGCGTGCGCGCGCGTATGTGCGTGTATATATCTTGTACTATTTAGAATAAACATAAAATAAACAAGCAACTTATAAAAAACATGATTTTATTTATTATAGTTTATTATAGTAATATTTTATATATGCATATTTTAATTAATAATAAAATATATTTAAGAAATTTATAGAGAATAGAGATAGAAAAATTTTATATTATACATACATATATATAACAAATAATTAAATTTAATTAATATTACAATTTATTATTCTTAAAGATAATTAGCAAATAAAAATCTTAGAATATGATACTGCTTTAATATATTTTATTTTAAAATATAAAAAAATATAAAAAATTTATATATAGGAAACAGATATGTGTTATTAATATTAGTTATATTCGAAACCTTTGAAAAAAAAACAATTGCAAAAATTGTTCTCTTGTTTAATTAAAGAATGAAATATGAGTGCCATTATTTTTAAGGAAAATATTTGGAATTCTTAAAAAGATTGTAGTCCTAGCACATACATTTGCAAACACATAGCTTTCAACATGCGTAAATCGTTACGAAATTTGAAAATGTCATGTTCTTATTCATTGCTGTTCGGTATTTAGAAAACATACGATCGTTATAAAATCACACTTTATGTGTCGCAATAATGATACACATGTATAATAATAGGATAAAAGAATTAGTTCGCGTTATATTGACTGAAACGATAATCGTGCATTCATCGATGAGAATAAACATGAAGGGAATTGATTCCGAACGCACAATGTCAACAATAAAGTGTCGGTGCTAATTAACTGATATTGAAAATATAATGCTCGATACTCAATATATTACTTTGGATCCATTATTTCGCCAGAGACATTCGCGATAATTTTTTTTATACGAACTTTTTCGCATGATAATAATCACAGAAAAGGCGAAGCGATTTGAAATCTAGAGGCCGCAATCCGCGCGTTTTTGAAAATACGGACATATCGTCTCGCGGTAATTATTTAACAAAAAAATAAAGCTAAAAATATATTCAAGATAGATTAATTGGGCCAATAAAAGCATAAATCAACGCGGTAATTAGTGCGTAAACCTCATTTAATATATTTAAGAGAATTACATGAAATTATTTCTTCGGACATTTCGGTTTATTTTTAAGCCATTTTCAGAGTATTAGAGTATAAAATCTTCAAATCACAATGTAAAAAACGAATTCAAACGTAGATATGTAGATCAACATCTCTGACACACCGCGAGCGAATCCACAGTGCAAATTGTATTCTCTCTTCAACTGAATTTGATATAACCACCACAAAAAAAGTTTTTTATAAGTTAATCTCCGACTAAACGACACATGTCAAATATTATCGATTTTTAACAATGGCGCTTATAATTTTACTTAATGTAACAATGTTTCTGACTCAACGTGGTTATATCAAATTCAACTGATATGAAGAGGAACACGATTTGCATTGTGAATTCGCGGTGTGTCAGAGATGTTGGTCCACATATCTTTCT
Organism: Cephalotes varians; assembly: GCA_037157785.1. Lineage (NCBI taxonomy): Eukaryota > Metazoa > Arthropoda > Insecta > Hymenoptera > Formicidae > Cephalotes > Cephalotes varians. The sequence continues at coordinate 37,891 of JANQDE010000448.1, forward strand.
CTCGTTTGAATTCGTTTTTTGCATTGCGATTTGAAGATTTTATACTCTAATACGCTGAAGATGGCTTAAAAATAAGCCGAAACGTCCCAGGAAACAATTTCATGTAATTCTCTTAAATATATTAAATGAGGTTTACGCACTAATTACCGCATTGATTTATGCTCTCATTGGCCTAATTAATCTATCTTGAATATTATTGTTAATATATAGAGAGCCCAAAAACATTATTATTAAAAAAAATTTTTTTAACTTTCATCGTTAAAAAATATATTATGTAAATATTAAAAAAAAAATTTAAATTTCTAAATGGAAAATCAGTCACAATTTCTTCAACGATCTTCGTTAAATCTTTCGATATTAAAAATATTAAAATAACATCACAACAGTAGTTAAAGTAATGAACTTCAATGACAGTGATAAATGATACACACTCGACAGTCCGATAAAAAATATTATATAAAATACATAATTATATATAAAATATGACTATATATGTTTTCTTTTGTATAATCTCTGTCCATTATAATTAGAAAAATTAACTTTTACTTTTTTATGAAAAGCAAGATTGCAATTAGATTATACAATAATCTATATGTACAATATCATGTGTATGAAAAGCTATGAAAAGCAGATATTCAAAGTACACGCATAAAACATAATGCGATTTTTATAACTATATTGACATGTATTTATCATTGCGGTGCTAATACATAAAGTGTCAGCAAATAACGCCACCATTTTCTTAAAAAGAAAATATATTGCACGATAATTTTATTTTTTATAGACTTCCGAAAACTTCAATAAATTTCAATCGAAATTTCAATATTATCATTTCTCTATTATTAACAATTTTATTAACAATTTTACATTATTCAAACAGTGCGCGATAAGCATGAAGATTTGATCTTCCGTCGCAAGATGACGCAACGTCGCATTTCAAGATTTAATTTTTATTTTTGATCTATTTACGAGATGGGTATATTTTTAGATAAAATTATGCTATTTACAATATCTGCTAATTTTAAATCATATTTTAAAACAGAGAAAACTATGAAGCGCATGTGCAAAATAATTTTTTTATTATCATTATTTAATATCTTCGTTAAACAATTGCTTGTCAATATAAAACAATATAATGCAATAATAAACGTAGTTGATATTATTCTTTTATTGCAATAATTATTAACGATAATAAAATCGTTATATAATAACAATACTGTGTATAGAAAAAAAATCTCTTAAAAGAATGTACTTACTAACAATAAGTGCGAATTAAGTGCTTACCAAGAATCTTATAACGCAAAAACTCGACAATCTTATCTCTCTTAAACTTTTTTCACTTATTACGAGCAGCAGTATCATTTAACACTTTTCAGAACTTCCTCAATTTCCTTCAGAACATATTTCTCCCCCCTTTACATCTTAAACTTTCAACGTCGTCTTAAAGGATGTTTTTTTTTCTTTTTTAAGTCTTTCTCAATTATGTGAAAAACAGCTGTGCGAAACGACTATATGAAAATCAACGATACAAATATCCTTTATAATTCGATTCTAAATTCTCGCCAGCGTGTATTAGAGATTCTTGTAGGAGAATACTCGGTGTGCGTCAAACAGTCTTCACTTCCCGTAATCCGTGGTGAGATTAAAATGGTTTTGCAATCTCTGTGGATCCCTTCGTTCCTGACGAAAATCAAATCATCATGATCCGTCACTGCCCGAAACCGCGGAGGGTCAAGTCATCTACCTGTTGTGTACCTTTTCCCTCGTAGGACATTCCCTATTCCTCCCCTCCTCGCTCTCTCTCACTCACTCACTCTCTCTCTCTCCTCCAGTGACAGACCGACAGGGGGCCGTCGAGACGTCGAGAGTAAACAAAAGCGAGTTGGCCGCGGCAGTGGTCGCCAAAGCGAGTCTCGGCAGAGCGGTGTCGCATGGTGTCGCACGCAGGTGGTGTATGCGTTGGTACACATCGAACGCGGTACACACACGGATGCGACAGTGTCGTCGTTTACACGCCGCGGATTCCCATCGTTCCCCGTGTCCTTCGACCGATCGAAAGGTGGCACCGCGCTGTGGCGACTCGGTCGACGGGATGTGATGGACGACACGTAGCCTGGCAGGATCGTCGACGGCGAATCGTCCGCGAGAGCAAGGACGACGCGAAGGACCGCTTCGGCGGATCCAACCAACGGACTTCCGCGGGAATCCCCGCGATCGCTTCGATCGCCTTATCGGAGCGAGTCGATCGGGGCGAGGGGAGCAGTCGCAAGTGAGGTAAGGACACCTCTCGCGACGCGGATCCCGTTCGACCGCGAACGCGAGATCCTTGGACGAGGGCGCGCGCGATACGACCCCGCGCGAATCTCTCCCCCCGGAATTAGGTTATGTTTTTGCGCGAGCGTTTCTTTTCCATTTGAGGCGGAACCGCGCGCGCCGCTGCTCGATAATTGCGGCTCTGTCTACGTAGCGTGTAAACAGGAAGAGTTTCCACGACTCTCGCGATCGCTATCGTTGTGATTGCGCCGCAATTGCGATTGTCGAAGTTGCGCTCAATCGTGGCTGGTAGCATCCACTGGTAGCATCCGTCCATTCGTCATTCGCGTGAGAGAATCTCGCGAGAGCTCTGGTGAAAGTCTCTCACGCATGTAAAAAAAAATTAAAAAAAAAAAACGAAAAAGGGACTCGTGCATTCGTTGTCCAAATGTATTTTAAAGTATATAAAAAAAGTTTCAAGGGAACTTTATAAGAATATTAACTCGCGTTAATATTAAAGCTTCTTAAACTGTTGTTCCTTAGATTATTACGTGCTATAAGTACGTGCATGATGCATAATGATATCTTAAGCGATAGCTTATCTTTACGAATACTAATGCGAAATTCCTCGGCAAATGGAGTTTTTTTTTTTCAGTTTATTCTTGTAAGGTTTATTGTAATGAACTTCTAGACTCCAAGTTTCAAAAGTAATTATTGCATTGTTACAAAATTATATTTATTGTTATATTTATTTATTGTTGATATTTATTGTTTCTTTCTCGCAAATTGCTCTCGCGAATTAATGTCGTTTTTTTTTTTAAACCAATATGTCCCACCCTCGTTCTACATTCAACACTTAAATCCAGCGTTCCGATCGCTTCCGATGGCCTATCGACTTCAAATTTCAAAACATGCGTTTTCAAACAAGTATCGAAATTTCTAAACTCAGTTTCACACCAAAGTCTAATCTATGTCTTCTTGCCGTCTTATTTATCATTATACGATCTTACTTTCATTCTCGCGCTTAAATCCAGCGTTCCAATCGCTTCTAGCGACCTATCGACTTCAAGTTTCAAAACACGCCTTTCCAAACCAGTATCGAAATTTTTAAACTTAATCTCGTATCAAATGCTAGTCGAACTATGTCAGCTTGCCGTCTTACTTGTCGTAACACGGTCTCCTTTTATTCTCGCGTTAAAAAATTTGGCGTTCGAATCGCTTCCGGTGACCTATCGATTTCAAATTTCAAACCGTGCGTTTCCAAACGAGTGTCCAAATTTCGAAACTTAACGTCGTACCAAATGTCAATCGAATTAAATAATTTTATTTGCCGTTACACTCGTCCTGCTCTCATTCTCGCGGTCTGTTGACTCTAAATATCGAAACACGCGTTTCCGAACGAGTATCAAAGTTTCCAATTTATAGCGAATTCGGTTGGACGCACATTAAAGCCGTTGTGCGCAAATCGATATGTATGTTTAATATAAATATAGAAACTATTAACCTTTTAAATGTTTTATTTCATTTTGAGAACGTGCACTTGTGTGCTTAATTATTTTTAAGCTGCGGCGAGTATACTGCACATTTTACCCGCTGCACATTTCTTTTTTTTTTTTCAAAGTGAATTCTTTTTTGTATGTTTTCTTTTTTTGTCCTAAAGTATCCTAAACTGTGTTAAAATTACGAATATGTTTTTTGTTTTATTTAAATTTTATTTTAATAGCAAATGCAATTTTTTTTTACTACACGAGTATACTTGACATTAAATAAAAAAAAATGCCATCTTTTCATGACGAGTATACTCGACATAAACATCGAAAGATCAAATCGCGAAATACTTGATTGTATTTGATAAAATATATGTTGGGCGTTTTGTCATTCGAGATATTTTAGTTTTACATTCAGATCAGATCAGTGTACAATCTATAGAAGTTCATTACAATAAACCTTAATTCCGTAAATCAAATGCTAATCGAATTATGTCACGTTGTCACTTTATTTGTCATTGCGCTCGTTTTACCGTCGTTCTCGCGCTTAAACCCAGCATTTCTAATCGCCTCTGGTGCACGCGTTTCCTACGTGCGACTCTAACCATCGATATATGCATAAAGTAGCCAATCGCCGAGAAATCGCTGCCCGCAGCTGGGCAGCCAATCGTGCTCCACGGGCGTCGTATATCGGTTCACCGCGACTATTATTAAGTTTGTCCTTAACAATCGTCAGGACTATCGCTCGCGGACCGCCAGCCTCACGTCGCGCGGAGTCGACCCGTGTCTTTCGTGCGATGCCGCGTAATACGGGCGACGAGGCATTTAAATCGGAATATCTCGCGCCGTCTCGCCTCGCCTCGCCTCGCCTCGTCTCGCCTCGTCTCGCGAAATCGCGCGGTGAAAGTCGACCGGGAGCGGCAACTCGACTTAAAAAACCTGACGCCGATTTTCGAATGGACGGGAAGGGAGGAGGCGAAAAAGCACACCTTCGGTAAGTGGCCGTTTCTCGCGGGCGCCACACGTCCGAAAGAGATGAACCGCAAAACCGTAGAATTTCATGCCTCGAGCTGAAACGCAACCGAATCTCGGTTCGAAAATCACGCACCTATGCGATTTCAATGCGCGGCCAAACTGAAGTGAAATCGCATTTTAGCACGTGTGTTATGCGACTTGGAGTTATTATTGCTTGCAAAAACAGCTTATTATTATTGTTTCATGGCAAAATAACTGACACGTGTGGAAACGTAGATCCCTCTGGGAGTCTATTAACTCCAAACAAATATACATGTTTTTCCAAACAGATATCAGTATTTCTAAATTTAATTGTTACATTACATTACTGTCATACGGTTTGCATTCGCGAATTTTATTCTTTCATTTGTTGTCGACTTGGACCATTGTTGGTACGCAGTTATTTACAACTTTATTAGTCACGCTGTTTAGCCGTGATAAACGTTCAGCTGGGCGTTATGTAACACACCTAGTTATTGTTATTATGTTTGTTTTACCTTTTGGCGCTGTTACTTGTTTCTAGATCAACTGAAACGCGAAGATAAATGCTAAATTAGTATTAAGCTTTTACGTGTAAACAAGTTTACATACTGGTACTATACAACGACGGTCTATAAACGATTCAAATAACCGAGTAATAAAAAAAACAGCTTCTAGTTCTTCTTGTTTTTTTATTGAGATCGTCGATAAAATGTTGCTCGCACACTCTATGTGTGCCCATCACTTACAAAACCATGTTGCATCATGCGCCTATAAAAGAAATTTAAAATTCTCTTCGACTTTAAATATCTTAAAAATAATATACTTCTGTGAGAATTCACATTATAACCGTACAAATCTAACATCATACGCTATTTATTACGAAAAAAAGAATAATAAATGTGTAAAACATAAGTGTAAATTCAATTAGTTGTGCTGTGTTGTAACGGAGAAAGATAACACCGTTACACTTGTATAATTATTTTCGGCAAGAATGCAACTTAGGCTTATCTTTTCGAAAGTTTGGAAACAGTTTGGATACATATTGGTCTAATGCATGCATTGTTATTATCACAAAGAAATAATAAATATCGCAGACACGCCTGCCGTTGTCTCGTTATGAGTAAGCCTCGATAAGATAATACGAGGATATCTCGATTATGATGCAAAATTGCACGCAAAATTAGATTCGCTGCATCAGAAAAGTAAATATGAGCTTGGATTAACACGTTATCTGTTCTACAGAGTTTTGTATGTTTTATCGTGTACGCCATAGCGGAATTTTTTATCATAATGATCAAATATTATAGCATGATTAAGTAAGAAGTAATATCTTTATATTAAAAGCGCACTTTTTATTTTGTTATTTGGCTATTTATGTCGTAAAAAGTTTTAGTCATTTGATGACTAAAATTGCTGTGCTGATGGAACGTGTTTTTTACAAGAGTTTTAAAAAATTTTTGTAGTATCGTTCACCAGTGACCACCAGGGCACGTGAAAAATCAGGTGCCGGTCACGAATAATTATCAATGTGATAACAGTAATTAATTTATTTTGTTTTTTACTTTGTACAACATTAGTTTATTACGTTTCTGCAAACAGCGCATTCAATTTCAAAATAGAATTTTGCATAATAATTTACATGCAAATGTTATATAGTGTGGAGCGCCTAACTTGCGCACCTCGAGAAACTTGTAAAATATACACACATTGTACGAAAAATTATTATATACAAAAGTTGCATTTTCAAGAGAGTCATTATATAGTGTAACAAGTTTTTTTATAAATGAATGAAGTCTCGGAGATTTCAACTTTGTTTTTTTAAATGAAATTATATTTTTGTATCATAGTTAAAAGATATATTTAATTTTATGTACAAATGTATTACTATTTATTAGCATAATCTAAATCTAACTTTTGATAGCTTTACCTTAATACTTTTATATGCAGAATAATTAAAGGAATTATATTATAAAAAAAAATCATATAATTCCATTAAAAAAAAAAATAGCCTTCATATAACTTTGAAAAATTTGATTTTTTTTGAAAATTAATTTTATTTGTGTTATTACGATTTTTCCTTCAAGCTAATACAACCTTTGTCTGAATATTTTTTTTGTATCTTTCATATTTTTCGAGATATTTGATACATTATGTTTGAAATTTTTCACTGTATACATTTATATACATATTTATTGTTATTATTAAATACATTTAATTATAATTAAATTACTATTAAATTAAGATTTGATATTTGATAATTAAAATATATTTACTGATTATTATACTGATTATTAACAATTAATATCAGCAAGTAACAAAGCATAATATTCCGATTGAATTTCAAATTTTATTTTTTTCAAATGTCAATAAAATAATGATTAATGTTGTTTTTTCTTTGAGAGATCGATTTAAACTGTAAATTTAACTTTGGCATTCTTGGAACAATAACAGTCATTTAGCTCTAGATAATACCACAGATCAATGAATGTAATTTTAATTGATCCCTGGTCGATTTGTATTGATTCGATGTTATATTCGGTATTTACTACATTGGTTTTTGCGAATGACGTACGTACGTAATCAAGTGAGCTCGCTTACTGGGATTTTCCATCAACACTGCTATTCAATTTATATTCACTTTTTCTATTAAGCTATTAATGTTAATCTTTCTGGTGATCCTATCTATTTTTTTATCTTGTGACTAGTCACGTCCTGTATTAAACGCATGACTAGCATAAAGAAACACAATTTAGTTTCTTATGTTATATCGAGATATTTCAAGTTATGTAAAATGCATATGTATCTCAAGGATATCGAGCAATCTCTTTTATTATATTATTAAAAATGTTTGGATTAAGCTGTAGAAAGCAAATAAAAGTCATCGAAATTTAGAAACTACAGGTTTTTTTAGATTTGCATTGTCCGATATAAAATAAATAAATTTACATTATATAAGAAGTTCAACTATCGTAAAATAGTTTTTAATTTTTAATGTCTTCAAGAAAAGGAATAATAGTTATATAGTTAATATTTTTTCTAATTAAAGACAACAAATTTAGAATACGTCCTGAAATCAACTACAACAAGCAAAACAACGAATAATTTATAATAATTTATAATATACAACGCAATGACGATATTTTACTGTTTTAGATAAATCTTGTAAATAATTTTTATACGAATAGATGAATTCAAACGAGTAAATGAATGAACCTTTGCATTAATATTTATTAGAATTTTATTAGTACATGTAAAATATTGGATTTAATTCGTAATGCTATTTCCTTTTCAAATATGCAAATAAATACTATAAAACAATTTTACATAAGAATCAATGTAATAAGAATCAACAAAGAAGTCAAACAACTTTTACATAAATAAGAGAATTGTGCTCAAATTTTATACAGATACTCATATATAAAAATAGAATATCTATGAATTTTTTGATAATACTTTGTGATACATACATTCTCAAGTAAAACAGAATTAACAATTACGATACGATCAGCTGATCTTGATTAGAAACACTTGAAATGCAAGAAAAAACTTTGAAAATCTTTTCAGTGTTATTTACAATCTCGGAATGTTTTGTGTTATTTTTCCACGTTTGTTCATTTACACTTTTCAACGTCGATTGCATAAACAATAAAAAACGACTCTATACGTCCTTCACGAGCGCAACAGTAACGTACCACATAGGAGTGCGACTTACGCAATTACAAGAAAAAGAAACGAAAGGACCTTTCATGGTTCACTGGCACACATTGGTATTCTTATTTCATTCCCAACAGAAATCGCTCCATTCCATATACAATCGCGGTCACTTGGTGGAACAAACTGATTATGCATCGCTGGCACCAAACACACTATCGTCTCGCTGCTTCGTCTCCGTTTACGAAAGACATATCGTATATGCTCGCGATAATACGAATATGTAGATTGCGACGAGTTGCTGCATAAATGCGAGAATGTACGATAACACATATAGATTTGCCGTGTCAAAACAGACACGTATCTAAAACCGTAAGTGCGACAAGGAATTAATATCACTCGCAGTAAGACCAAACTTGTCTTTTTTGTCTTTATCTTAATCCGTATTATTATAATTTTATTAAAATTATAAAATGTTTTAATTTCACATTATAGTGTAAATCTTTAAAACTTATTTTATTCATCGGGATCGCAGCAATGACATTTTCGTTATAATCTGTTATTTTTATAATAATAACAAATTAATACTCTCGCGTAGTTTTTCATTCGAAACGTGATTATAATCAGCAAATTTTATTTTTAGGATCTCCAAAATTATATATAATTTTCCTTATTCCTCCAAACAATAAAAATTCTTTGATTTGTATTAGACATTAGATGAAATTGAAGACGAAATTACTTGACTCTTCGTTCATTTGCGAGAAATAATTTGGACCTCGAGGGTCGAAGTGGAATGTCAGTCGTGCGGAAATATGTCATTAGGTAGGCGAGTGATTCGCTCCGAAAATCACGATTGCTCTTCTAATATCGGGCCGTGGTAACTTCGCCGCTATTTTCGCATTTGAGGAATATTGGGCGTGCTAAACAGGGACCGTGCATTACCTGACAGCGCGCAACCACCGAGTGGTTCATTCGTTCCGTGGCGTCGCCGTGCTCCAATACGTCAGTCTATGTTTGCTCGGCCGTCAGCGAAGACGACGAGCGACGCAACGCGAACTGCGAAAACACGTTTTGCAAGTGCCGGGAAAACAAGATCATCACTCATATCGCGAAGAAACTCATCGCGGTGCACTGACGCGGTGATGCTGGAAAAATATAACAGTGATGTAGTTTAAAATTTTTTCGTAGGTTTAACTCGGATAAGTTGTTAAATATTTAAGCTAAAATTAATTGCAAGAGCAGATCGCGTTACTTTGCGTTCAAATCGCTCTTGTGTTTCGATTCTGTCGCGCATACACGTAAAAATGTTTTAAAAAACGCGTCGGTAACTTGGCAAAATTTTGAAAGTTTTTGATTAGTTTTGTTAAGATTAGCTTTCACGGCTGTACATTTGCATATTTTCGCATAGTTCGATTAACACGTTCGTGAGAACGTTTCTATTTGTATTTTTCGATTCTTTTCATCACACTGCTTCTGGAAAAATACTCTTAATTATCAAGGCAATTGGCATTGGCTTCGCGAGGAAAATTTTTCAAGAGAAAAATTTAACGTGACCACGATTTCTATTTCAGTAGCCTTAACGGAAAAATGTTGATTTAAAAAAAAAACGAAACGGTTTGTTTCTGATCTCGGTCAATGACGTTTCGACGACCAGCTGAAGATCGTGTTGCTTTGCTTGTTGAACAAACAGGTACCAGATAATCGAGTGTGCAAATAAAGTGTGTGCAAATTTATTCCGCATGAGACCGGTAGAAAAACGCTAAAAGTTTAGTGCGCGAAGGATCAGAAGTCAAGATGATAACGGTACCGATATCAGCTTCCAGTCCCTACAGATCTTACAGCGACGGCAGTAAGGTCGCTAAAGAACCCTTGGCGAGGTCATCGGAAGATCATCTTTCGCCGAATGCGCAAGTACGTGTGTATTTTATCGAGTGACATAATCGCGAATTCAACCATGTTTTTTCTTTTTTTTTCGAAGCTCGCATTAAAGTCACATTTGATATGATCCTCGGTATTTCTGAGTTACGTAAATTTCGTAATTACATAAGCGCACCTGTGATAGCGTGTCTGTTCACTTCTCATTGATAGTTTAGTGAAACCGCGTGCTTATTCGGTCATAACATGACCGCTGAAATCGTTTACGTAATTTTATTTTCTACTGTTGCATCTCTGAAGCTATATGCAGACGAGGTAAACAGCTTCCGCAGTTTTTTCTTTGCCTTTAACATTATCGAAAGAGTGCAATAAGTCAATATTTTTAATGATATCAATTGATAATGCTAAGTGAATTTGGAAAATTTCTTTGGATCAGACTTCTTCTGTATTATTTCTTAAGTGTTAGATAATTTTGAGATGATCTCTTTTACACTATCGAAATTTTTATAATTTTTTTTAATTTAAATGAACGTTGCGTGAATATAGATGATATCTATCACGTGAAAAATTTTGTGTGCAATGAGTCAGTATTTTTAATAATACCAATTAACGAGTTTGAAAAATTTCTAAATGAGTTTGAAAAATTTCTAAATGAGTTTGAAAAATTTCTTTGTATCAGACTTCTTCTGTATTACTTTAAATGCGTCTTACATAATCTTGAGATGATTTTTTTACACTAACGAAATTTTTATAATTTCTTTTAAATTGAACGTTGCATAAATATAGATGAACTATCACGCGGAGAATTTGGTATGCAATATTTTTAATGATACCAATTGACAATGCTAAGTGAATTTGAAGAACTTTATATCAGACTTTTTCTGTATTGCTTTAAATGCGTCTTAGATAATCTGAGGTGATCTCTTTCACACTATCGAAATTCTTATAATTTTTATTAATAAATTCTTATAATTGAATGAACGTTGCATAAATATAGATGAACTATCACGTGGAAAATTTTGTTTACTTATATCCTTCGTCCAGGATGCCAAGGAATTTCTCCGTAATTGCTGACGACACGCGCGGCAAAGGGTTAATTAAAGCTAACCCGGTGCCATCGAGTGGAACATGTCGCTTCGATGCATCGTAGCGAATGACGGTGTTATTAATTTTCCTCATTGTGTATTTACCACCTAGATTTCTTATCAGAGAATCTGCCAGTGATCATTATCGCACGCTTCATCGCTCTAACCTTGCCAAAAATCGATAATCACTATTTTCAAGTAGCAAAAACTCATCTGCTTTTTTCAATTCATTTTACATTAGCCATTGCGTTTATACGCAATGGCTTGAAATCAAATGATTGAAAATCAAAAGATTACGAAAATAATAAACATGCTTCGCTAATTGAAACATGCATGCTATATTTTTCTTTTTTTTCTTCTTTGTTTTAGTTGCTGTAAGTCCCGTAAATTCTAGAGATTCGCAAAAATGTCAAGATTTGCTTTAGCGATATATGACAAAACTTGAGACCTCTACGATCCCATTCAGAAAGCTACTCTCAATTACATTATCTCGTTTCTAAATCACTATGCTCTGTCCCTTTTTTCCTTCTTTCCGCTAACGGAAAGGCGTATTTTCGCGAAACCGAGCGTACAGCGATCTAAATTTACTTCATCGGACAAGCGACGTGAAATCAGCCTGCCAGCAACCGTTGACTGACCGTGTTCCGATTCCCTCGTAAGAGGCACGAAGACTTCTACCGTCGACATTCCTGTCCGAATCGCCGGTTCCTCGACGCATGTATACGTACTCGTACTTCACTATGACATTTAGCGGAGGAAATGCGCATTGAAAAATTTTCAAATTCCCCGTCCCGATTTTCATTTTATTCATGGACGGAATTCCCGGAAGATCTGGCCAAAGTCTGGGTCGAAGTCCCACTAACTCTGGCCAAAGTTCCAGTAACACTGAGGATGAGATAATTTTACGTGGACACGTAATAACGAAAATACGAAAATTGGCAACGAATTCGCATACGCAAGTGCATCGCGTATGATACACACTTTTGCACGCGAATTCTACAAAGCCCGCCGTAACTTGGCAATGAATACTCTCAACGCGATAATAGTAAAATAAAACCCTTATACGATTGTGCCTTTTGTGATGTTCGATACGCATTGCACGTGTAACGAGCAGATACGCGTATGATGACCGTTCGATAATTAACATTTCTTTGTTAGTCTAATCTAAGAACTCGCATTAACTTTGCATGTCAATTATTGGGAGCTGAAGCTGCACCATCTACTAATCACTCGTGATGAGAATTTAAGTGGCGATCTTCGTATGTCACTTGGAAACGCGGTAATAACTGCGAATGACGGTCTGACGGTAAAATGACCCGATAATTTATTGATCGAAACATTAATTTAACGGCATGGACCACATGGCCTTTCAGAAGTGCATTTCTATTAACGTGTAAATAAAAAATGTAGCATTAAGGCTCCTGACTATTCACTGCAGCACATTGGATTGTGACGTCAGAAGCGAGAAAAATACCTAAAATTCTCGCAAACTACATTAAAATGTAAATTTTAATATTTTTTAAAACAATCAATTAATCAATCGATAGAATAGATTTGTAAAATATATCAAAAACTTTCCTTGTGTTCTGGTAATAAATAACTATTCAATCAATAAATAACCGTATATTTGAAATTGATATGCCTAACAAAAAACGAACTATTATCAGCTATGACAGCGCTGTCAAATTGAAATAAATATAATTTTATTTTATTCCGAAATAAAAAAAAGAGAATTTTTGGTACATTTTATAAATATAGTTTATCAAATGCAAATATTGTTTTATTGAAAGATATTTCTATTTTAGTATATTTTTTGCTCGTGTTTTCTCATTGATCTAAATATTCGTGAATAATCAGGAACCTTAAATGGGCACGCAAAATTTTTTTAAGTAGATCATCTAATCTTCCACTAGCCGTAATCGATATTAGTTTTTGCATTCGTGAGGGAAGATAGAGATAGGAAAGGTGATGATGGAAAATAGAGAACGGTAGAGAAAAGGTAAAGTATAAGACTGAAAGAAGATTACGAACTGAAAAAAACATTGAGAGACACTGCAAGCTACCTTTTTTTCTTTTCGTCAACCTCGTGTTTACTGCGTGTGCAGATGATGGTAGCCGACAGGTTTTTTTCGAGTTTGTACTCTACTGCCACCGCACTGTCGGTCACGTACAACGATACATCGATGTGTATATTACACGGAAAAATTTCTAGGAAATTCAATTATTTATATCTATGCGTCGAGCGAAAAACCGGCAGATACTGGTAGATATTTTTTTTTAAGCGCATATTTATTTTGCACTGTTTCGCATCTCAATACATTACTATCCCGATAAAGTTGGCTTCCCAAATTTGAATGTTTATTACTTCACTCCTTAGCAGGAATTATATAGCTTTGCATAATATTGATCAAAAAACCAACTCTCGTTAATTTATTAATTTGAAAAAACTTTCAGATTCAGTTATATCAAGTCCAAGTATATAATTATTATGTATAATTATTATATTCCTTTTAATAGATGGAACTAAAATTTATAAGTAAATAGTTATATATGTATTTTTTTAATATTGACAGTTTATAAGTTATAATATTCAGAAATGTGCATAAATTAATTTTATATACATATGTATATAACGGTTTTTTTTAAATTGATTTAGAAATAAGTAACATGAATAATTTTGCATAAAATTTATCAATGTATTACGGATAAATTTTATTACGTGAAGCTATCATGAGATATTATTGTTACCGATTGTATTTATAATTGTATTTGAATAAACTTTATCAACTCGCAAGTGAAAATTCGGCCATTCGTGAACGAATTAGGACAAATTTTGTTTGCATGTATAATTACAGAAAGTTATTATTTACTCTAAAACTCAAGATGTTCTATCTAACATCGCCAATACTCAAGTATATCTCGAATATCATCTGGTATCATTACTAATTATTTTACAAGAAATAATTAAAAGAACGAAGTTTCGATTTTAATCCTTAAAACTCTAACAAGCTAGATTCCACATAAAATTCTCATATACTCTTTTTTCCTATATTTGTTTAATTTTTTTACATACTATTATATGATTTCATATTTATATTACATCAATATTTCTCTTCGTATAATTTCATTATTGCATCATTAAATATTTAATAAAATTAAATTTTTAGCGTCTAGTTTAATGTGAAAGGAAACTATTTCCTTTCATGTGAAAGGAAACCTGAACTTCCGAGCAAATGTGCTTCAAGTAATATCATACATTATTTAAATTTAAAACAAAATGTAATAAATCATTTTTTAATATTATAATATTATTAATAATATTAATAATTATAAAATATCCAATATATTCTTTATTTTTCATAAAAAAGAGTATCTAAAATTTTTATCGCAGAATCCCTCTTTTTTTCTTTTATTTGGGGCTGGCAGAGCTAAATTTGTTATGGAGCGCAAAGAGCTAATAGTTATCAAAGTTTTTTAGATCAAGGTGATGAATTGTAATATTCTCGATAATTATTAATTGCTGCTTACTAGCGCAACATAAAATTCTATTTTTGGAGATTCCATTTTAATGATTGCTTGACGAGTGTCGATCGAAAGTGACACAGTTATCCCATTATCGCTAATTATTAGTAATTGATACGTTGTTATTCTTCTCATGTGTGCATTTACATAATCATCGTGCTTTCAGCGCGACTGCTAATGGCAGCATTATACAGTTCCCGAGGTCGCTTGTGGGAGAAAGAAAGACAATAATGATTTTTTCTTACGTCCCGACATATACCGAGGGAGATTCGCACGAAGAATAAATTAGCTCTTCGCATTTCGACTCTTCTGCTATACATAATGACTGTCAATGTAGCGTACAAACTCTTCAGATACAAAGCATTGCTTGCGGTATACTAACTAGTAGTCGTCCGACAATTAAATGCGGATCGCGTAACGTTTTTAAGGCATAATTACACGTTCCGGCAGATACTTTTTTCCTGCACTGCTTTGTGCAATGCAATTTTGTATGTGGAGTCACGCTTACGTAATATACTCGGAAATTCATGAATCGAAATCTAGTAAAAAGTTAGATCGATGCAAATTCGACTTTAACAATTTATATAATCGTTTTTACATTTGATTGGACGCACATACGCATGTTAATGATGTTTATAAGTATGATGCAATCGAAACGACATGTACACTGTTCCATCTTCTTTATATTGGCCTCGTCTAATTCTCTAATTTATTGCACTCGCATCCTTTCTAACTGTTTTTTATGCAACCTTGACACACCTTGTAATTTTTCATGTATTGTAAAATGCGAATAAGATTAATTTTCTTATTTTTTTGTGTAAAAACGCATATTAATTATTCTAACAAAAATTCGAAAAAATATCTCTTTTAATTTAACAATAATGTCATTAATTTTAATATTAAAATTTGTATATATATTTAACAAATATTTTAATTCTTAGAGAATTATTCTAATTATTATTAGTTTTTTGCATAAATATTTAACCCTAGAACACATGAGAAACTCATGCAACTTTTAGAAATCATATAATTTTGGCTCCAATCAATATTTTTCAACAAATTTTTTTTTTTTTTTAATGAAAGTTTAGAGTCTCAGAAATGTGACTGAATAGATGACATTGCCGAAAAATGATCTATTGTGAAGTTATTAAGGAAAAATCATTAAACGAAAATAAAAAATCGAAATCGATCGAAAATTCGTATCTTCCAGATTCATGCATGTGTTCTAGGGTTAAATCTTACAAAAATGAAAAGCACGATTGTAATAAAGATACACACACACACACACACACACACACACACACACACACACACACACACACACACACACAACGGAAAGATTTTTCTGAGGGATCTAAAATTTGGCTGGATATAGATTTGAAAATAATTTTGTTGGAATTTAAAAAATAATAAGCAATACTACAAAACATTTTGAGATTTTAGCAACTAGTTTGAGCGTTCTACATAATTATTTTGATTCAACAAAATTCAACAAAATTACTTTTCTGATCTGTAGTAGCGGAGTATTTGGGAGAATCTGTAGTATCTGGGAGTAGCGGACACTTAAAATTTTTTTTAGATTAATAAAAAAAATTTTTTAAACTTTTATTTTTTCTATAGCACTTGTTGCTCCGTCTCTGTAACCTCTTTCGCGCGTGTACAATTACTCCGTTTCGTTTTTATTCTCAAAAATCAAGCTAGAGTCCGCTAAGTGCCATCCGGCATTAGAGAAATTCCCCTTATTTCAAATCAAGTTTGGTTCTCTTGGATCATTCCGAATTATATCGATAAAAGTGTTAGTTATTTTAAGACTTTTTTTATGACAGATGCAGAACAGTTAAAAATAACACCTTATAATATCTGATTTGTCATATTCCACTTAATTTCGAGTTAAGCCGGAAGTGATCGCGTACGGGTCATTTTACCGCACTTTTTTATTTTTTATTTATATCTCTCAGTTTGTTGGCATTATCATATTTTTTCTTCTACATATATCTTCTTTAATGTTTCTTTATACAGAGAAGTAGATAGCTAATACGCTTTCTATGCTAATTTTGATATATTTGTAACAATTTTTACATTCTTTAGAATTTTTTCTAATTCTAATTCTTAAAACTAAAAGAAGATAATAAATAAGTTGAATTAAGATTAAAGTTAATCTGCATTGATAAAAGTGGGCATAAACAGCTATTAACGTTAATTAAATTCACGCGTCTATTCCCGAGTTAATACAACTACATAGAATTAAAAACTTGTTTGATAATCTTAGAAAAGAAATGAACAGAATCAAAACATATTATTATCACATTATATTGAAATAGATTTTTTTGTTAACTCTTCTGATATTTGATCGAGAATCAAATCACGCTAATTATGAAAGAAAAAATAAATTTTTTTCTCTCACGATTTCGCGCAATTTACATCACGCTTGTCCTTGAGTAGAAGTATATCCGTAAATGAAAGGTCGAGTATATCCTCACGATCTCAATTGAAGTGAAACTCGACGCACGCATTAAGTTTGCTCTCGCATGTGAATCTAATCGCCACGCTCATGGCATCGATTCGTGCATCATAGAATGACGTATGCCAACAAAATTAATTCGATCAATTGGGATCGAGAGACAAAGTCGAATGTATGAGCCTCCACGCACGCAAGGTGCCAAGTGTCGAAGAAAATAGCATCGATAGAATAGTTCGAACGTCTATTTTTATCACTCGGCGAATTGCTCTTATTGAGAAAGATATATGCGCGACTTTTGAATAAGGGAAACCGAATGTTCTTTATCCTTCTAAAATTAAAATCATAATTCTGATACGTATGAAATATACGTATTATAGGTTGCAAAACATTATTCGAATAAACAATACGTGGTACAATACATAATATAATACCCGAACATTGATAAAAAATATCTATAAATTATAATCATAAAATTATATTATATATTTTTGTATCGTCTATTTTCATTTTCGTTTTTTTCTCGTCCCGACGGATTAAGTTTTTATTTCACGTTATCTATATTAACCGGAAAATTCCTAATGATGTACGTGTGAGTGAGCCGAGTGTAGTGAGAAGATTTACGCGAAGGGCCGTGATACGCGTCTATCGAATGCCAATAATGCTGCACAACTTTGCGGAAGCACAGGAAGGGATGTAATAAAGCACGTGCCTTAATTGGATATAGGAAGCCCCTCTATTAACCACGTATCTTCTTTCTATGTCACTGAACAGGCGAGCTTTCCCAGTATCTAATCAAATACTCAGTATAATACTCTAATCAAATACTCAGGCGATAGTCAAGATAGCCTTTTGAATAATCACATTCACAAAAGGATCGTGCGGATACTTCACGTCATTGGAGATTGCGATTAGTATTATATAAAAAGCCAAGTGTTTTTGTTATTGTCATAATAAGTAACAAGGATAATATATCGCTGTTGTCCTGTCCTCTATAATTTTCCGCATGCGTATTGGCCGTAAAGAACAAGGAAAATTATGTCGCATTCAATCCCACATCGTGAATGTGAATAATAATATCCAGTTCGAAAAAAATTAAACGGACGAAATTAATTCTGCGAAATTAATTGATATATATCGAGGAAAAGAATCATCCAAGGTTTCTGAAATAAGCAATTGTAAGAACATAAAAATTGCTGCAAAATTACATGTAACTATATATCGAACGTATAAAGAGGATTTTTTTTAATTCTGCGACATTGATTTTCTTCATTATGTTTCTTACGCTTCTATTTAATTTTTTTTCTGAACAAGCATCAGATTAATCATAAGTTGTTTCTTGCAGTATCTAAATTAGAGATCTCAATTTATTTTTATTTTTTTTTATTACGCCTCTTTTTCTTTTTTTCTACAATTTTATTATAAATTTTCTTTTGATGCACGCGCCGAATCTTTGTTATTATGCGTTCTAGAGCTAAATTAAAATCATCTTTTCGGACGAAGTCCGAAAGTCCGAAGTCACAAAGACGATGAGCAGCAGATGTGGAACGTGGGAAGAAATTAGAAGAGAGAGAGAGAGAGAGAGAGAGAGAGCTCTTTCGAAACAAAGACGGAGGGTGAGAGCCATGCAGTCCACGAGTGCTGCTGAAATAAGTTATTTTTGTCCACGGCCATCGGCCACGTTTGATGCACGTTTCCTTGCGAAATCCGTTTAGTATATCAATGGTCCCGTCGTAACGTTTTTGGATTATTTCTAAATCGAATATTCTTCTCAAGAAGATTTCATTACAGATAATTAATTTTTGCGAAAGTTTGCATTTTATCGTAGCAAAAGATAATAAAAATTACAACAATAAAAACACTAAAGCAATAACGAACGTTTCATTACTCGAAATTATTCTTGTGCAAATGAAGCATCGAAAAAATGAATGAAATTAAAAGGATTTTTAATTATAAATTTAATGGCAATTAATGTGTCTTTAAGGGGAAATGCCACTAGAATTTTCAAAAGGCCTTAAGAATAAGATTTGATGAGTTTTACGAAGGGGCAAATTTTTTAAATGCTTATTCTGGTTAATATACGTAAGCTGCGCGTAGAGCGCTCCGAGTCTCTTCTGAGCCTTTGTGCGCTATTGTCATAACCCGCATACCTGGAATAATGAAGGGATTAACTTACCTACGAATTCTAAAGAACTCTAAACTTCTACTTCAATTGTATGACGCAGGCATCGCATATTGTAAATCAAAGTTTTTCATAGAAAAATGATAAGTAAAACTTTAAATGCGTTTTTCTCGAAACTGCATTTTTCAAATCGGGCGGACACATAACTCCGAGAAATCTTTATCGATTTATTTGAAATTTTAACTGCAGTTTTAAAATTATATTTTCTATAGAACTACGTACGGATTTCTCGTTTTATTGAGAACTTTTTTTATAAATTTTTCTATGTAATTTTTCACTGAAAAATGAAAATTTTTTTTCAAACAAGCACCATTTTCACAAAATTTTTTAATATTTTTTTCCATACGTACTTCTCTAGCGAATCATATATAGAATTCAAATTTTTCGCCCCTCTATTCCAGATTGAAAATTGAACGAAATATTTATCCGCCCGTGTACCACTATTCACAAAGAGAGCTTCTTTTCGCTGGGCTCTGTCGCTGGGTACTGCCATTTTGCCACAAAAAAATATGCAAAAATTTTTAATTGCTACTTAAAACATGTATAATAAAAACCTTGAAATGAATTTTGTATTGGATTTACGTGCGCATAAAAAAAAATTATCAAAATCATTTTTTCAGCCGCTAGAGTGGCATTACCCCTTAATATTGTACATATCATTTATAAATAGGCATCGTATTATTTAAATATATTATTAATTAATCTCACTTGAAACAAAATCAGTTCTTTGATTTTTTTTATTTTTTTTTGTAAATATTTTTTCTTACAATATGTGTTCTGATGATAATAAATGATTTCTCCGTCTCCCTCTCAAATAGACACAACTTTTTGGGATGAACACGTCACGTCGATACGATTATGTTACATCGTGATGTTTGTTTTATTTACAGATTTGTAAAGAATCCTTGAAAGACATGAAGGAACATTCGGCGGCTCAACGAATGGAGAGAGATAAGGACTTGCCACAGCGGTCGCAGAGCAGCGCGGCTAGCTTGATGTCTATAGGTGCCGATATATCTCCGAGTTCTTCTCAATTCTTTGAAGTAATTATTCTTTTTTATCCTTTCTTATCCTTAGTATAATTGAATTGCTCATTGGCCAAATCGGTTAACTCCACTTTTGAATATTTTAAAATTTTAAAAGGTAAGAATCAATTAAGCGCTTTGACGATAAAATTTTAAAATATTCAAAAAGTGGAGTTAATCGATTTGACCAATGAACGGCTCAATTATCCTTTCTTATAATCATTCGAAAAGAATCTATCTCATATGAAATCTCAATAAAACGATATTTCCGGAAGCTTACTTGAATTAAGAGGATTTGTTATAATCGATCTTGTGTTTTAATCGTTAAACCTAAAACTTGAGAATCAATATCTTGACATTTTCTTGGATTTCAGGTATTCTATATCGGTAAAATCAAAGTATCGCGTCCGAAAGTACCGGAATCGTTCATTGATGACGCCTTGATAAAGTTTCGCGTTCATGGACTCGAAAAATCGAGATCTTCAACGAGTAATCTTTTGTCAGATTGTCAGCGGTTGAAACGTCAAGCTTTGATGTCTTCCATTAATAGGAGAAATAGTACGGTAAGAACGGTTTCTCAGCTATCAAGTAATTCAGTTTTAAATATTTGATATGTTGAACTAAGAGTCATGTTATAATAATAAAAAATTTATATTTTGACACTAATTTCCCCTTTTATAATAAAAAATAATGCTGTGAAAAATATTTCTTGTACATGTCTTCATAATCACGTAGCTACAAGCAAACAAATGACTAGATTTTCACTTGAGTAGAAGTGGGAATTTACCGTTACATTTTCAGGAATCTACCGCCAGTGAATCAGGTAGTATTGAGAACGTGTCGGGAAACAGTATAATTCCAAGCGTGAATCCGCTTGGAATATCGCCAGTTTTAAGCGGATCCGTGGAGACTTTTCCAAGAGCAACCATCAACCCCGCAGAAAACAATGGTCGTGATGAGAATCAGATGTCCGAATCTTCTGCTAATTCTAATATCACTGTACCTGAAATTATGCGAAATCGTGCAGCATCTACTGGCAGTGTTTTAAGCGACAGAAGAGATTCTGCTATTAAAGGAAACGATGATCACAATCGCACTATGGTTTTTCAGGTGTAGAATATAAAAAATCTCTTTTTATTTTTATTGCATTTTATTTGTATTAGTATTAATTATTCTACAATTGTTTGATATAAAATAATATGTTACTTTAATTATTAAACATAAATAAAAAAGATTTTTTAATTTATAATCAGAGATGTAAAACACACACACAGACACACACAGACACAGACACAGACACAGACACAGACACAGACACACACACACACACACACACACACACACACACACACACACACACGCGCGAATCGTATTTGTGTATTAAAAAAAGAAAAAGAGCATATTCAACTTGTATTTCAACTTGTTTTTGATACATAAATTTTATATTTTCTAGGTAGGGCGATTTGATCTGCGTTTGATTAGCCCTGATAGAAAGCAAATTCTTCTGCACAAACAATTAAAAGATATAGCCAGTTGCGCTCAAGGCGTGAAAAATCCTGATCACTTTGGATTTATTTGCAAAGAATCGGAATACTTTATTGGGTATGTCTTCAAATGCCAATCCGGATCAGTCGCCGATGACCTTGTTGCAGGTAAGATAAATTTATTTATTTTAAATGTATCTATGATATAGTAAGACTTATATACTATTATTTTTATTACAATTATAATTTGTACTAATAATAGTTCTGTTTTTCTTCACAGCGATTAGTCAAGCTTTTCTTACGACTTGCGACGTCGCAAGAAAGGAGAGGTATTCTGTATTTTCTTGCGATCACTGTCCTATGTACTGGTATAATAAATTATGTCAAGAAATTGAAGGTAAAATATTATATTCTAATAAATGATATGTAATTTTGCACTCAATTTTATATATATATATGATATCATTTTTAGGACAAAGCGATAGAAGAGTGCAAAGTATTATCTTTTCCCGTATGGAATTATTACCGGAGGACGAGCAGGAGATCGTTGTGAGCAAGTATAAGGGCGCTGAGGCTGCGGGTAACATTGGTGCAAGCTCCTCGAGTCTACGAGAGCAAAATCAATTCTTAATGCGACTATTGCGTGCTCATTGCGAGTCAAAACAAGCTAGACATGTACATGACACAGCTGAAAATAGGTAATGCAATATAAACAACATATATAAATACAAATTTTCTTTTAGTATCAAAATATAGTGCTTGCGAATGAAATATTCTGAATGTTTTGCAGGAGTGAATTTCTCAATCAATATCTAAGCGGCGGCGTTGGTAGCACGATATTTATGAAAGCAAAACGTTCTCTTACAAATAGTTTTGACAATCTTATGAAAAGAAAAGGTTCGCGTGATGATTTTGGCCTGGGTCCGCAATTGAGAGATACGAATCATCTCAACATAGGTAGTATACAAAAGAATGGTAGCCAAAGTCCAGATAATTCGCGACAACCATCTATATTGGACATTTCACCGGAATCTAGTAGACCGCGATCATTGCGTGTTTCGCCTGAACAGCAAATAGTTGTAAATAATGGACCAAAGAGTTCTATGATGGACATGTTAGTACAATCTTATTGTATTTCCAGTTTTTTATTGATATATTTTTGTTATATTACTTGTGTTTTTTATGTGTTTGCTATATTTTTTACAGTTTTTTAAAAGTTGGTAACTCACCAAAAACATCCCCTACGGAGATTGATGGGACTAGCACGATACAAACCAATAGTTCGTGGCGGCAAACGATACTGAATAGAGTTGTGACGCCGAATAAAGATCATAATGCTACAGAAATTGAAAAAATCAACATCCTCAAAAATTCAGAAATGCCCATTAAACGTAAATCGAAACAAGAATTGCGAGATTTGTGGAAGAAAGCGATCAATCAACAGCTAATACTTATAAGAATGGAAAAAGAGAATGCAAAACTTAGAGGTAAAAACTTCCATATTTATATATATTTATCCTCTGAGTATGTAAGGTAATATTCATGTTATCTAAATTCTCTAATAAAACAACAGAACGTCAGGAAGAGGCAACGGTAAAAAGGATCAAACTCGAATACGACGAGCTTAGTAGTTGCGCGCGTGAAGTGATAGAAGTTTGGGATCTTCTTGTTAGCAAGGAATCACGAGTTTCTACTAAATGTGATAATCAAATGCTTTTACATGCTATTAAGCAAGGTAATGAAAATGTATCTCAGCCAGTATAATATTTTTAAAATTCGGCAATTCTTTTACTATATATAAATTCTTTTAATATAGGTGTACCAAAAGGAAAAAGAGGTGAGGTTTGGCAATTTTTAGCCGAACAATTCTGCTTGAAACAACCGCCTATAGACACTCAAGAATTTCCAAATTATAACACACCCTATGAACTTCTCTTGAAGCAACTCACATCTCAACAGCACGCTATTCTTATTGATTTGGGAAGAACTTTCCCAAGTCATCCATATTTTAGTTCGCCTTTGGGACCTGGTCAATTAGCACTCTTCAATTTATTGAAAGCTTACTCTTTGCTAGATCATGAAGTTGGTTATTGTCAAGGCCTCAGTTTTGTCGCTGGAGTGCTTCTATTGCATGTAAGTCCAATTTTAAGTTTTACATTATTCTATCTAATGGTTTTACAATTTCGTATTCTATTCTACAATAGTCAGTTTTTATATGAAATATTATTTCTTGATTTTCTTATTAGATGGCAGAGGATCAAGCTTTTTTCTTATTACGGCATCTAATGTTTCGCCGAGGACTTAGAAAATTGTACTTACCAGATATGGCGGCATTGCAGTTACATTTATATCAACTCTCTAGGCTGTTACACGATCGCTTGCCAGCTATTTACAATCATTTCGACAAGCATGAAGTTTCACCTACTTTATATGCTGCTCCGTGGTTATTGACATTGTTTTCCAGTCAATTTCCCTTAGGTTTTGTAACTAGAGTTTTTGGTAAGATATATATTCTCTCGCATCTCTAATAATAATAATAATATATATATATATATATTTATATGCGATGTGTTTGTTTGTGATATAACTGATTTTACTTCTGTAGATTTGCTTTTTTTGGAAAGCTCTGAAGTTCTTTTCCGTGTATCAGTCGCATTATTAGAAGAACATCAAGATCAATTATTATATTGTGATAGCTTCGAAGAAATTATGGAATATCTCAAGGTATAGGTGTAATATTCCAATCTTTTATTATCAATTATAAGAAATGAAAGAGTGAATTTGTTTGAATAGTATCATTATTATGTTTCTATTCTTGATTTTAGATACGTGTACCGGCGATAGACAAACAAAGCTTAGATCACATAATGAAACGTGTATTTTATCCCGACTTGGAGATCACAAAACAATTGAACGAATACAGAGTAGAATACCAAGTGCTTCAAGAGGAAATGATATCGGTGAAGCCACAAATGGAGAATTTGGAGAAGTTCAAATTAAGGAACAAGCAACTCACGCAAGAAGTTGCACAACTTAACGAGCAACTTGAGGTATTCCGAGAAATATTTATCAAATATCGTAATCAAAAGAATATCTTGATACGTGAATCTTAGAATCGCGATTTTGAAACTTAAGCATCATTTAACAATTAATAGATATACATACCAATATTAAAATGCCAAGCAAAAAATAGAATAATCACAGTTAAATATTTGAAAAATTAAATGAAGCGAATCTCATAAATTCAATTCTAGATACAATTTCATACATTTTTTAAAATATAATTTTATACGTTTTTAATCATTTTACAGTGAATTTATTTTTATATTATTAGGTTCTTTAATTGTTTTTTCTGTATTATTATCGTTATAATATTGAAATTTACATTACAGATTACTATGAGCAATTTGCACAGGCTCGAAACGGCGCGTTCAATGCAACAAGCGACTATCCACAAACTTGAATCTCAGAATCGCAGTCTTGAAGTAACGGTGGCCACATTAGGCGCGTTTATTCAGCAATTAGTAGATATACATGCCGATATCGAAGTCCCAGGTGAAGTTCGCAGAATAATCGCACAACTAAGTATGGTCGAGAAACGGCGAAATGCTGGCAAATCATATCCTTTAAAAGTTATCGAGGACAACAAGCACGGAATGATAAAAAGTAATTCGACTGGAAGAGAGTCTCAAAATCTTTTAAGGAATAACAGCATGGACACACCGTACCCTTTGAAGTCAACTCTGAGCCAACCAAACTTAGCAACGAAATTAGAAAAAGTTTCTTCGTTCTTTTCAAACTCGCATAATCACATACAGAAACAACGTGCGCAATTAGCAGCTCTGAGAAACGAATATTCCGAACAATCGGTAAAAGGCAACAACGACGAGAACGATCCTAAAACAGTCAACATCGACATTCAAATTACGGATACTATGAATCTTGCAAACAATCCGATTCCACAGAACGACAACAATTTAAAAATTCCAGTTACCAATTTGGAGAAATCAATATCGTTACCACTGAAACTGAAGTTGAAATCGTCAAAATCAG
Organism: Cephalotes varians; assembly: GCA_037157785.1. Taxonomy (NCBI): domain Eukaryota; kingdom Metazoa; phylum Arthropoda; class Insecta; order Hymenoptera; family Formicidae; genus Cephalotes; species Cephalotes varians. The sequence goes on from JANQDE010000448.1 coordinate 63,962, forward strand.
CATACGAATTAGGTTCTGTAAAAAAGGTTCCTACTAGCAAGCTTGAAGTTACGAATAATGATTCGTTAACAAATTTGACAGGAACCATACATCCTCTCGATACTTGTAGCGATGTGAATTTCCGGTTTAGCGGAACCACGAAACTAAAGTCCATCAAACCTGTGAAATCTAGTCAGAATTGCCAGGAAGATAATAGTAGCAAACAAAAGCCTGATCAAATCTCCGATCCTTTAAACAGATAACAGTTACTTTCAAATGCGTCTTCAAAGAGCATCTTATCGAAGAAAATTTTCATAAAAAATATATACTTGAAACGATACTGGTGAGTTACTGATTACTTAAAGGTTGCATCTTTATATTTGATTATTCATTTTCGCGTTTTTGAACGGACAAGTTTCAAAAATGTAATATATAATTTATATGAAGAAGGGAAGAAAATAATTTTTTGATTATTTGATTTTGATTCAGATCTGACGTTTGGCAACTTATGAGAAACTTTATAATTTATGAGAGTGAGAATGTTCTACTGAAACAGTATTGAACGTAATATTTGGAAATCTCGCGTGTAGGTATAGGCTGCTGGCATATAAATTTATATATATATATACACATATATAGACATTTGGCACTTATTGGGACTCACTTCTCACTTTTTCTGAAATCATTTCATTCTTGTTGTTTTATCAAATGTTAAATAAGAATAAGTGTTCAAAATGCATGAGCATCCAAAAGAAATGCAGTTACAGTCGATCAAAAATCTATTCGAATTTCCAATATTTGTTTTCAATCGAATATTTAAAACTATAAAATACATCAAGCAGAAAATGGTAAATATCAAAATAAGGTACTAAAGATATATATATATATATATATATATATACAACCAGGTTCAGATTGCCAAAGGAAGTGCCAAACTTTCTGTGTTAGAATATATTTTATAGTAAGATAAAAACGATTTTAAGTAAAGATAAATACGTATGTATATAGACAGATTATATACTGCGTACATATATATGCATACGTAGATGCGATTGTGTCGCTGAAAAATATATTGATAAAAACCACTGATATGTAATTTAGTAATAAAAACCATTAATGTATAGGCTGCTATGCACCCGTCAAAGATTCAAAGAATTGAGTATTACTATTTTTGCACAAAACAAGCCTTGTGATATCAGGGATAGTTTTAACACACACACACACACGCGCGCGCACGCACACACACACACACACACACACACACACACACACACATATATATATATATATACATACACATTACACACATTCTCCGTTCTTTATAGTAAAATTTTACCATCGTTGATACATTAGCGATATTCAACATCCATATCAAACATGTTGTAAATTAAAGAATAATTACTCAATCCCTCTATAAAAAATATCTAAAATAGGCATTTTGACACAGATATTAATGTAGAAATATTCGTAAAGATGATAAAATTATATTTTGTAGTTCAGGTAATATTTTATCAGTTAGTGATTATATATAACTGTAGGGACATATTATTTGTAACAAAATAATGCAAGTACATAATTATATCTTATGACAAATAAAAATATTCTATATGTAATTGTTTGTTATCATAGATATAGTAGAGTAGAGATCATATTTTATATTATGTATAGTATTACAAAACTAAGAAATATTTAATAGATTTTCATTGATTTTTTGTTAATCTACTAATTTTATTGTGATAATAGATAAAAACATTAAGAATATTCATTAAAAATAAGTTAATAATAATTTTAATAAGTATTTTAATTTTTAAACATAAGTAATAAATTTTATACTATATATGATGCATAATTTTATAAACAAGTGACAAAGTAATCATTTCATGTTAGTAAAATAATTACACTGTATTCGTAAAATAATTTTATCTTTCTTTTTTTTCTATTATTTGAATTTTTTATTAGGTATTTTTTTCGTTCTTGTATTAATTTTACACATCAGTGAAAAATATGACAAGAATTAAAAACAGTATAAAGTTTGGCTGTGTTTCGACATATGTTACATGCACTATAGATTTTCAGTACTGACAGTGAATATCGAAATGTTGCCTATTATGAAACATATGACTTAATCAAGAAATATATTCATTTACTTATGATATATGCTTTATTGTATAAAGTAATATTTATAAAATTATTATTTTCGCTGTTACTTTTTCAATGATACATTACAGACAGAGTCAAATAAGCGCAAAACTGGTTGTCATCAAATTTGCTGAGTATTTATTATATGCTCATGATTCATTAATTGAGAAAAATACGTAATTTTCTTTTTATTCCTATTTTATAACCTTCACATTAAATCGTAAGTTCAACTTTTATTTCCAGATGCTACATTATACATATATAAGATTATATACAATTTTAATCCTTGTATGCGTTTACTATCCTTAATGTTTTGTTTTAGCTATGCTAGTCCTGCAAACAATTTATTATTGCATTAAAAATTTCCATTCATATTCCATACATATAATAAAAAAAATTATAGGAAAAGATAGTATATATATCTAAAATATTGATGCATTAAAAAAATTCTTAATTTATTTTTATATAAATTTAGTATTCTTACGTTTGCATCTGTTTACTGCCACTGAGCACTATATATGGTGATTGTGTTTCTTTTTGTTTCGCTTGCAATAAATTTAATGTACCTAAAGGTGTATCTGTTGAAGACATTCGTTTCATTAAAACTTCTTGTTCGGCTTTCTTCATTCTTTTTTCCACCTAAAATATTGAAGAATCATCATAATTTCGAATATTGATTTTGATCGAAATAATACAAAATAAACGAATGTTTCCATCTGGTTTGTATCTTATATATGTGTATATATATATATATATATATATATATATATATATATATATATATATATAAAATTATTATTATATATATATGCAATACTCTAATCAATATAATCTAATATAAAAACCTTATTTTTTCCTGGACCTTTCCCATGAAATTTATGCGAAAGATATCGAAAAGCTTCTTTAGCGCACAAGACGTGCCCATCATCATCAATATATTCAAGTTTAACGTTCGGTTTGAAGCCTTCCTTTTCTTTAAAATCGGACGTTGGCCCGTTAAAGCGATCTCTTCTACCGAATTTGTCATCATCCCTGAAACGAAAATAATACATGAACGAGCAAATGAAATAGATATCTCAAATTATGAGCTCTTTAGTTATAAAATTCAAATCAATTTTCCTCAAAGGTATCAGCTAAAAAAACCGTATTATGTTATCTTATATAACTAGATTTTGATACAGAAGAATAAAAATTAAAGCCCTTGAAATGCGATGTTCTGAAACTTGTGTCCACTACCAGTATAAACAAATTTGTATGAAGAATAATGCTCGTGAATTTTCAAGATACATTACATTATGCGATTAAATTTAAAATAATTTTTAAGGTATATTACTTAAGTTATTAAATTCTATGTTAACTATTGTTTAATTCTTTTTTTATATTCCAGTATAAACAAATTATTCCAGTATAAACAAATTATATTCTACGTTATATACCGACATGAAAATAAATATTAACGAACATTAAAGTTCATGCATATGAAGATATATGTATAAAATATATTTTTTCTGTTTTCATCATTCTTGTATTTATCTAAAATTCAAGTGCGCTCAAAAATGTTAGACATTTTAACATCTAATAAATGAACACAGATCATATGGCCGCGTAAACTTGTTTGTCACACTGGTTTGTATTAAATACATGCAAGTCTTTTATGGAAAACGATTATAATCACGAGACAAGAGAAGTAAATATTTCCTGAATATCTATCTTTAATGTTAGCTCATTTTGCAATTTAATATTTGGCATTTGATTTCTCATGAGCGGAGATTCGTCTAGAATCTTAATAAGATTCGCAGCAACGGAATCGCATAACATAAACATACCTTAACAAATCCTACTCTCTTCTCAGGCCTTGTGTTCACCTCCGATTAAGCGGTAAACTCTCGTAGTGGTAGCGGATCACCCGTTCCGAGCACCGATTTCCGGGCTCTATTTAAAACTGTTAACTGACAGTTTGAAATTCACTAGAGACTTGTCTAATACAGTACTTGTGGGAGCGCATTCGATATAAGAATCATTTCTTACGTGTTTCTCCGCGCGAACATACTTGAAACACGTAAGGGATCATCATACATCGAATCGCAAGCAATATATAAAACTCACTTACCCATATGTTTTGTCTTCTATCGAATAATTCTGAGCTTGCAGATGTGCAAACCGTGACGCCGAAGGGCGATTGCTGTCCTCTTTCTGTAAGTAACCTTTACTCATAGCTAATTTTAAAGCTCCACCTACCCCTTGACCGAGTGATGGCTCAGCATCTAGAATTGCTGCCTCCATTACAACTGGTTCTGAAGTATTCTCATCTATTTACAGAATATATTTGTTATATTTATGTTTAAGAAAAAACAAATATATAAAATACTTTAATTGCAAGAGCAATTTAAGTTATAGGAGTGTGTATATGTGTTATTAATTTATTTTCTTTCTCTTTCTTATGGAAAACTATATCAGCTGTTACATAAAATTATATACACCAATATACCTAAATGCACTGTATTCCAGGCACCACGACCATCATCCTCCTCTTCGTTTACAGGTGGCTCATCTTTAATTCCATCTAATTCAAAATCCTACAACATTTATATATATTATAAATACAACATTCTAACACAATTACTCAATACAATGACTGAGTTCAGCGGAGAAAGCTCAGTGAGCGATCACTGATTCTTTAATAAGATTGGTTCTTGCCTTTAGTTCTTTGCTGGATCTAAGTTTAGAAACCAATAAGAAATCACTGAGCGCTCACTAAGCTGCTTTCTCTGCTAAACGCAGCCAATGTTGTTTAATATACCATAAGTTCTTGTCCATTTTCTTCTCTATTTCCAGCAAGTCCATAAGTAGGTATATCACCCAAGGTTCTACAAAATTCTGCAGTAGAATTAAGAACAATATTTCCAGATTGATTTTCCTCAGAATTAAGAATTTCTTGCTGTATTGTTTTAACAGTTTTCTGGATGGCAGTTATATGTCCCTCCTTCAAACGTTGAGTTTTCTTTAAAGCCAATTGTAATTCTACTTCTTTATCATCTTCTTCAAGTTTTATCCCAGTAAGATCCTCCTCAGGAGCTGTTCACAATAATTTTAATAAATCAAATAAATAATATAATTCATTATCTATACAAAGAAAATTTAAGAACCAAAAACCATGTATATAATTTAACAATGTACATAAACAAAATTGATAATAAGTAAAAATGTGTTGCGTTATAGGATTAAATTATACTTACAATTTACAAATGTCTAATGTATGTTTAAATAGTTCCATGTGTCCCTAATTTTTACAAAATCATATAAATATCTTTACCTTCTAAATCGTCAACATCTAAAGTATCGTTATCCTTGACATCTTCTGGTTTTTTTCTTCTCCTACTTCCAAGATCCCTAAGATAATCATTGTCTACAGGAACTAAATCATCAGCCTTTAGTTTCTTTTTCGTTCTAATTTTCCGAATCTATATATATATATATATATATATAAAATCATATTATATATTACTTTATTGCAAAAAGAACATATATTTCAAAAATAAATTATGAATATAAAATATATCAAATAAATAGTTGCATCTAAAGTAATCGTATCTAAAAAATATTTAATCTACTACATGTACAAACATATTAAAAAGCAATTTTCTACCTTCTTCTTTGGTTTCTTGAATTTTGCGAGTTCCTCTTCATTGTAATATTCACTTGCTAATTTTGGTTCTGTCATGTGTAGTGTTTCTAGTTTTTTATTCGCTAAGCGTTGCTTCACTGTTTCTATCTGACGACGTTTAAATTCTACCGCATTAGTAGAACCCAATACAAAATTGTCTTTTTTCTCACCATCGATTTCTTCGTCATACTTTTCTAAAATTTTATTTTTAGAGAATCCATATTCATCAAAATTTTCATCGGCATATGGATCATATGTAGGTTTCTTGATCTTATTTAAAACACTACGTTTGTAACGTTCATTATCGATCATATTCACATTTACAAGTGAATCACCACTTTCATTTAATACTTCTTGATCTTTCAATGTTAGGATTACAGTTTTGCCTTCCTCAAATGTTTCCTACAAAATATTTCCTGTTTAGAATTTATTACAATAAAACAAAAAATTGTGATTTGTGTATATTACAAGTTTTGACGGAGCTTAAATAATAATCATATATTATATATAATTATAATGATTATATATATATTCTTTTTACACTTACAATATTATGTTCGACTTTAAGGCCTTTTAAATCTTTCTGTGTATATGCTGTGTTGCGAGCAGTATGTATTTCCTCTTTAACCAAATTACCAATTCCAAATTCTTCATCCAATTGATCCAGCATCTTTGCCTTAAATTAAAATAAAGTGCTTTAAAAAATCCACATAGCAAAATATGTATTAACTTCAATAAAATATTGCAATGTATTGTAATTTTGTGATGGATGTGTGTATGTGTAAATTGTAAGAATATGCTCTTGCAATTTCAAAATACAATATTTTATAAATTTATATAACATTACAATATAAGATACTAATATAAATAAAGATGTCAGTTATATATAGTTACTCTCATTTCTGCTTTCTTTTTCTCTTCTTCTAGCTGTCTAGACCTGTTGATCCATGCTTGGGTGTCATCATCCGAATCACATTCACCCAAACTTTTTATTTTCGACAAATTTGCTTCGATTTGTCTCTTTTCTCTCTGAGTACCTATCTTTTCTCTCAGCTTCTGCGCTTTTATTTTATCACTATTGTTTGGTGCAGGTTTATGATAAAACTCGCCCAGATCATCTTTGATTTTGCTAGGATCATCCTTGGACGTATTATCCACTTCCAATGGTTTTAATCCCAACTTCGCACGAAGCTTATTGGTCTCTTCAATGGATAACGAGGCTTGCGACGCTCCACCTTTAGCAGGGGATGGACTGCGCTGCTTAGAGATCTCAGGCGGTGGAGGTGTCGATGGGTGTGATGATTTCGATATTTTTGGTGGTGGCGGAGCGTTAACAATCTCAACTAAAAATAAGAAAAAAGAAATCTTTATTTTTCTATAATTATATATAAATATAATTGTTATGTCCTATATAATCACGAATTACATATACATATAATTCTCTCTTATCCTTTATATATTATATATAATCTAATATATATATATATTCTATAATACAATACACTGTCGGATTCTCTTACTATCGCTGTCGTAGTCCTTGCGCTCTTTTCTTTTATGTTTTTTATGATGCCTGTGTTTCTCCGACTTTTCACGGTCGGGTGTGTAGCTTCTGGAGCGGCTGCGATGACGCTTTTTCTTGGCATCGCGAGACTTTTCAGTTTTATGACGTTTGTTGGAGCCCATGTTAGCGCTCTCAATTTAATGCCGTCGTAAAAACTATCGTCCGCTCTACTTCGCGGTTATAGCTTCGTAATTGCTTGGTAGCAACGTTAAGTACTGCTCCGACTGTTCTTACTAGCGAATCGTCGGCTAAAAGCCGACAATGATATGGTTGGCAATAATATCGCGGATACTATGAGCACAATCGGTGATAATAGTATAACACTCAACAAGCTGCATCAGTCTACTTATTTCCGCCTAGAATATACGTGTGCATACCATCCACCATTAAATTATGCGTGCACATTTCTGCGCATGCGTGCAATTACGCGAATCGAACATTGGGGTTGCGTTCAAAAACATCACCCGACCACACTAGGGTGTCATTCTATCTTTGTTTATGTCCAACGAACAATGAAGATAGAATGACAGCCCAGCGTGGTCGGGCGATGTTTCTGAACGCAGCCTGGCTCTTGCACATTGGATGTATTGGTTGCGTTCAGAAAATACAACAATTGAGGGCGTTTTCCATTTAATGACACAAGTCGACACAAACATCATTCTATCCTTCTTAACATTCAATAAGAAACAAAGACAGAATGATACTTGTGTCAACTTGTGTCACTAAATGGAAAGCACCCTGAGTGAACACTCGCTGGACTGCGTTCCGATTCCTCCGAGTGCAGCCGCTGCATTAGAACGAGAGAGAAACTGACATGAGATAAAAAGAGAGGGAGAGCACTCAGGTGGGGAATCCGAATGCAGCCTGCTATTGATATATTCTCTTAGATCTAAAGGCCTATTTCAATCACAAATAACAATTATTGAGCATCAACCATTGTGTTTTCTACACACAACTATTCAGTACTATCGTTTATTGAACGGCCAATTTCACTAACGTCGGTTAATCTAACCGATGATTAAAATGTCAACCGTGATTGGTTCATTCTGGTTAAAGACAAATGCGATTGGATAATTCCATTGGAATTAACCGTCGGTTAGTCTAACCAGAGAGAAACCTGAGAGGGGCCACGCCGCCGTTTTAGGTGGAACGCTTTTCCTAGGCCGTACAGCAGCGCTAACTGGATCGATTTTTGAGCTGGT
>JANQDE010000450.1:0-10156 GCA_037157785.1 Cephalotes varians
AATCGTCTTTAGCTAGATACTTAGACGGTCTTATTTATAGACGGCCGCGCGATAAGATGCGACGCGATAGCCAATCATTATTTCGCTCTTATGGAAAAGTCGTAAACTGATTGGCTATCACGTCGCATCTTGCCGCGCGATAAGCCTTGCCACATCCAGTATGCAGGAGCCATATACGACTATGTTATTTTGTGTTCGATAGCCCTGAGAACTATCGCACAAAAGGTGCATTCCATTTGGTACTTATACGTTCGCGAACATCAATTTGCTCTTATTTTTGATAAATAAAGGATAAAAAAAGGATAAAATGACTTTGAAAGCGTTGCAAGTGTCAAGTGAAACAAAACCAAAATGAGGTGCTTATGCATAGCGTAAGACCGTCTGGGCCAATGAGCATCCAGCATAAAGTCGCTATATTGATTTACATAATATGATTATTAGTCTAGACGATGCTCATGCTCTGCAGCTATGTTATTTTGTGTACGACAGCACACTCTTATTCTCGAAAAATATCGCATACAAAAATCTTGTAATAATAGTAAAATATTATAAAATTTTGTATGCGATATACATTCAAGAATAGACTTTCAGGACGTAAGCATGTATTAGAAATACAAATGCAATATAATATACACAAGCAATAATGTCACTTTTTGCATACCCAATACTCTAAGTCAGGACATAAACACATGCTTAGCAATGCATATATCCTTCCTGAGGATATTGTATATATATATATATATATTGCACACACGTGATATTTTCGCTGCTTATAAAAATACAAACTATAGTCTATGTGTATCACAAATGTATAAGTTTAGATTATTCTGTTACATTGCGTCGCATATCTTCTAGTGTATATATTTATACATATACATACATTTGTATGTATATACATATATATATCAGAATATCCCATTTTTAAAGTTGTACCGAAATATTTCTTCAGCGAAGCATTTTCAGAAAAAATTTCAGACAAAAGTTGTTTGGATCGAAGGGGGACATAAGAGGTTACCACTGATTTGATCTTGGGTGGTGTCGTTAAGGTCAAGATCACATCGATTTTTTTTTATGGAACACCATATTTTTGATTCTAGATTCTAATAGCTGATGACAAGAGCTTTTCAAAACACTATAATGAAATTTATTTTCATTAAGTACCTACTTTCCCAGTTATGAGACTCGAAAGTTACAATCTTCAGCATTAGCATCAAACCCTAAATTTATAATGTGCTATTTCTGGATTCCACGCTTAATTCCAGCCTGTTTGGCAAAATTATTCATGCCGATTACTTCTTGTCAATAGATTCCACGAGAACGAGTGTGATACGAGGACGTAGCAAGATGGATTTTAAGACCTCATTTTGATTTAGCTAATGGAGGCATWTTTGCGAAATAATGGAAGAATGGAAAAATGGATAATGTCCTATTTTGCCACTTGAGCATTGAGAGAATACTGATAAGTCTTATGAAAAAGATCTGTGAAGAAATTCCATGTGGCATTTGACTTTTTACTATTAAAGCACACATTCACATAAATTTGCTATTTTGCTCTATCCTGACGGACATTCTCGAAATATCATCATACTTTATACTCTAATGGAACGAATAAGAGTTTAGAAAAGAAGTAATTCAATCTGATGAGACGAATGCCACATGAAAATTTAATCACAGTTCAACACAGTAAGTTATCCTTGTAAAGCGTCAATATTTTACTGATTTTTGAGTGTGGACGTAAAAGAATATCTTTTGTTGATTTTTCTATTTTCCTATCATTTTGTAAGTATTTCGGATTACACACGAAATAAGGTTGTTGACATCATAATCATTCTTGGAAAATGTCGTGGTAATTATCGTACCGCAGCACGATTGTCCTTATGGTCTTGCCTTCATCAGCCGGACACTTCAGGTTCTTGCCTTTATCGGCCGCATTCCTCACGATCTTGCCTTCATTGACCGGATCAAAATGAGGTCTTAAAATCCATCTTGCTGTCCTCGTCGTGGGTCTTGGACTGTCTATCATCTCGACTGAACGCAGACAATGGTTTGAATAGCTGTGCGCATTGATATTGGATTACTTAAACTTTTTTTTCCTATGAAGAAGATGACCTACTAGTCATTTTAATCTTTCACATGTCGATTTGAAGGTGAATTTCTGAAGTTTTGTCAGAATATTGAAAAATAGACAAAAATAGGGGTTGCTGTGCAAAAATGATTAATTCACACAATAAATTTAGGATTTCGGTGCTAATGCTGAAGACTGTAACTTTCGAGTCTCATAACTCGGAAAGTACTTAATGAAAATTAATTTCATTATAGTGTTTTGAAAAGCTCTTGCTATCAGTTATTAGATTCTGGAATAAAAAATATGGTGATCCATTTAAAAAAAATCGATGTGACCTTGATCTGACCTTAACGACGCCACCTAAAATCAAATCAGTAGTACCCTCTTATGTCTTCCTTCAATAACTTTTGTCTGAAATATTTTTTTTGAAAATACTTCGCTAAAGAAATATTTCGGTGCAATTTTTAAAATGGGACCTGCATATATATATATAAACATATATAACATATGTTACATATATATATATATATATATATATATATATATATATATATATATATATATATATATATATATGTATATAAAGTATCACCACAGTGGTCGAGATGGCTAAGATGCCCGCCCCGGAAAGTCGGGAAGTCCCAGGTTCGATCCCTGGCTGAGGTGTTATTTTTCGCAACAAATTCTTTATAATATTCGAGAGGAAAAGGGATTGAGATGCTTGTTAGCATCATTATTAAATTGATTATCAATTTAATATCGTGATAATACTATTCTCGTTCATTCGACTGCGTTTTAAGACTGAAAATATTTCGACGCGCGATTTGATGAACTTGAAAATGTATATAAAATCACACAAAAATAATAGCACAAAAATCCAGCTTGACTTTGATGGTATTTAGTTAATTTTCGTTTTATAAAATATATATTAGATATATGTATGTGTGCGTGTGCGTGCGCGCAACACACACACACACACACACACACACACACACACAGATGCCTTAATAAACTTGACAGGTTTATATAAGATGGACATTATAAACGTTATTGATCACTTATTTCTTGAATTTCATTTTTATATCTTTTCACTTGACTGTAAATCAAATTTTATTATTAATTCTACTTTCATTTGGCAATAGTTTAATTTATTACTTGGTCTCTCTTTAACATTCGGATAATTTCCATCAATTTTATTTATTCTAACTTTCACTCTACATCATGTTTTACATTGTTCTGTCATTATGAAGAAAATGTCTTTATATATATATATCTTTAAAATTTAAGAAATCTTATAAAACTAATGTGTCGGGTTTTATAATCAGTATAAAGTCAGTATATAATCAGTATAAGAGTTAATATGATTCTCGAATTCGTTTATATCTATGCATTTTCATAAAATTTTCTTTAATTTGGATAAATATGACAAAGTAAGCCGAAACATTTATAATTTTATAATATTTATGTTTGAATAAATATTCTTTAATATTAATATTACATTGACTCATGGCTTTTTCATTTTCATTGCTTTGTTTCCTTTTTATAAGTATGTTATTAGAACTTTTGCTCTTGAGAAAAGGAATTTGTTATAAAGGTTAAGATTAATAAAATTTTTGTGATTAAATTGGTTTTATATAAAAATATCATTTTGTAATAATATTAGTGTTTTTATGTGATATTAATTTATCAATATACTATATCAATATATCAATATACTGTATGATATCTATAATATATCAATATAGGGTGAACAACCCCATGTCCTTGTGAAGACATGTTCTTGATTGAATTCTGAATGATTTTTTCTTTACGAAAACTTTGTCCGACGATTACTTTTTGAGTTATTAAAGTATAAAAATATAAAAGTATTAAAGTAAGCGAATTACGGGCCGCGTACAGAAAGCAGGGACGGTGTAACTCATCGTCTGACGTGAGCGATTACGCGGGGCACTCATTGCGATCAGCTGTCTAAAAGCAAAGGGTTATTCTGATTTATATAAAAAACACACACACACACACACACACACACACACACACACACACACACATACATCTTGGGGCAGAAGTGAACTGCTACCGGGCGCATCCCCACGCATGAATAGGGGAAAGCTCACACCGGTCCGTCGGGTAAGGAGGGTAGGGACAAAATTAAATAATTCCCGCGGACAAAACACAAACCCAAATTAAGGTGAGACACCGTGTTGAAGGTTGCGATGCACCGGGTGTGAGGTGTCGCGAACGGTTCCCCTGGAGCAACGACCGCACTTCAGGATATTGAGGCTTATCCCAGCAATCGGGGCTTTGCTAGGGCGGACGATTAATTCCCTAGATGCTCGTGGGAACAAGATGGAAGATTTAAATAAAACAAAAACTTTAGAAAATCAGATTTAGGGAGAGAAATCAGGTATTGACAAAACTCGGAGAACAAATCTCTGATTTGCTAAAATTTATAACATCCAAACATAATGTCCAGACATTAAGAAGAAGGTAAATATTATGAGCGTCACAGTCAACAGGCTCACAAAAATGGAAGAGAAGATAGACCTGGAGAAATCTGTGTTACAGCAGACAATGCCAATGGCCACACAGACGTCGCCAAAAGTTGGTGGTTCCTCCCAAGGAACACCGACACCGCAAGGCTCAGCAGAGAAGAAAGGAGATTTCTCGCCTTCAGGAGACTCGGAGAATGAAGAAGGTGAAACAGGATAACACTTTCAAGGAGGTAGGCCAAGGCATAATGAAAATACGCAGGACAATGGTTGGGGACATGATCCTGGTCTTGAACAAAGCCAGCGAGGAAAAAATAACCCAATTCCGCACCGCAATCGAAGGTGCATTGGACGAAGAGGCCGATGTTAAAAGTAGAGTTCAACAGACGACGCTCGAAATCAAGGATCTTGATGAAGTCACAACAAAAGAGGAAGTCTGTGATGTACTCCAAGGCGCTGTCGGTGAGGGCTATAGACTTGAGTTGGCTGTCATTAAGTCTGGAAAAGCTTCCGTGGCACTCAAACTGCCGTGGTGAGTCTACTCACTGCAATGGTTAAAAAAGTGATTGAAGTCAATAAGCTACGCATTGGCTGGGTGGTATGCCGAGTACGAAAGCTCGTGAAACCACTTAAGTGCTACAAGTGTTGGGAGTATGGACATTTGTCCAGAAAATGTAAAAATGAGGTCGATAGGTTGAAATGCTGCATTAAGTGCGGCAATGATGGACACTAGAGGCCCACGTATTATGCAGCGGAAAGGAAAGTTTGGAAGCCAGCAAACACGTTGCTGGAAGCAGCAAGTGTGCTGCCTACAGGAAGGCCTGTGAGAAACTCTTCAAAAAATGGAGATGAGAGTCTTACAGGTGAACCTTAATCATTGCGAGGTGGCGCAGGACCTGCTGATGCAGACTATGCGAGAAAAGATGTAGTGATCATCGCAGAGCCGTATTGACATCTCGACCAGCAATTCTAGAGGATAGATGCGACGATGGAGAATAGAAGAGACAAGAAAGCGGCTTTGTTTGGGTGAAAATTAATGGCGTATACATGTATAGCTGTTACACCCCACCGAGTTTGACACTGGGATAATTCGAGGAAATCGTGGACCGATTAGTCAATGACGCCAAGGACCGAAATCCATGTGTAATGGCGGGCGACTTTAATGCCTGAACTGTGGAAAAGCAAAGAAACGGACAAAAGGAGTCAAGCACTCCTGGAAGCATTGTCTGTGCTGAACCTAACCTTGCTGAACGATGGCAAAACACCAACATTTAAAGAAGTAGCAACGTCCATAGATTTCACCTTTGTCAATGATGGCCTTTCAAAAGATATGATACCCGTTGGCAGGTGACGGACATTTACACGCACAGTGATTATTGTGCCATCATGTGAATGATTGCGAGACAACAAAGAGCCGATCAACCTTCAAAAAGGAAATCAAGAGCTAGAGGCTTAAAAACGAATATGTTCGATGACGATGTGTTTTGTCTAGCCATAGAGGAGGGGGACCTTGAAGAGTATCCAGCGGAGAGAAAAATCAATGAAGTGATGCGTAGAGTGGCCAAAGCTTGTGATGCTATCATGCCTAGAAGAGGAAATCGAAATCCACACACTCCGGCATATTGGTGGAACGATGTAGTAGCTGAAGCTCGAAGGGAAAGCAACCACGCCAAGCGGCTGGTCCAGAGAGCCAGAGGTAAACCATCATACCTAGAATTAGAGGAGAAATACAGGGAAGCTTGCGCCAAGCTCACTAAAGTAATTAAGCAGAGCAAAAGGCGGACTTGGACGGAATTGCTAGACCAAATTAAGAAAGATCCGTGGGATAGGTCATACTAGGTGGTCATGACACGGCTGAATGGTCGGTCTGGGCAACAGCCTACCTGTCCTGACCAACTCAGAGAAATAGTGGAAACACTATTTCACTTCCAACGCAACAGCGGTTCGAGTACCAGACCAGCAGCGAAGAAGAGGAAGTCATTCCTTCTATCACAAGCGAGGAATTGTTCCAAGCTTGCAGAAAAGTGGGAAACAAGAAGGCACCAGGAATGGACAACATTCCGAATGTTGCTATTAAAATTGCGATCAAAGCAGCACCTGCGATGTTTGTGGACATATACAATGCATGCCTTAATGAAGGAATCTTCCCTGAACGTTGTGGCAGAGACTCGTGCTCTTGCTCAAGGGCAATAAACTATCGGACAACCTCTCATCCTACCGCCCTCTGTGCATGTTAGACATAGGAAAGATCCTGGAGCATTTATAACCTGATTGAAGCCGTTATTGGAAATCTACTAGCGGATAATCAATATGGCTTTAGAAAAAGTAGGTCAACATTGGATGCGATCGATCGAGTGGTCAACATGGTGAGAGAGGCTACGGCCGGCAAACGATGGAAGAGGGGATCCAAATATTGCTTGGTTGTCGCCCTTAACATCAAGAATGCCTTTAACACAGACGGGTGGAATAACATCTGTCTGGCACTGAATGGGTTGGAGGTATCAGAGTACCTCAAGAAGATGGTGAAGAACTATTTCAGCAACAGATCTCTTAGGTACGATACGGAAGATGGACCTGAAGAGTACAAGTTACAGGAAGTGTACTCCAAGGCTCGATACTTGGGCCTCTGTTGTGGAGGTCCATCTCATCATGTACGACGAACTACTGAAATTGGAATTACCACTGGGAGCGGAACTAATCGCCTTTGCGATGATGCGATGCTCGTCATCACTAAGCTTCTGAAGATTCAACGCATCTTTGGGGACTCGTACGATAAAATTCAGCAATGGATGTCATCAGCTGGACTGCAACTGGCTGAACACAAAATGGAAGCGATCACGATGCTGATCACGAGTAGAAGGAAAACAGAGACAATCACTCTCACAGTTGAAGAACACCATCACTTCCCAAACTCACATCAAGTACTTGAGGGTGATGTTGGATGCAAGATTGAATTTCAAGCAGCAAGTGGAATATGTTACGGAGAAGGCAGCCAGGGTGGCAGCGGCGCTGGCAAGACTCATGTCGAATGCGGCCCGTGACAGGACAGGAGGAAGTTACTGGCGTAGTCGGTAGACGCCCCAGATAGTCAGTCCTCACCTATGCGATTGCTATCTGGGGCGAAGTCTTGAAGATTAAGGAATATCGAAGGAAGACAGCAAAGATCTTATCGGCTCAATGCCTTGAGGGCATTTCGCACTGTGTTGGAAGACGCTGTGTGTGTGATAGCTGGGATAATTCCCATTCAATATCCTGGCTGAAGAGCGGAGGACACAATACATAAAAAGGACTACGTCACCAAAGCTTCGGAAGGAGCAGTGACATGAGACAAGACAAAAAAACGTCACACTTGCAAGCAGAATGAGAAGCATCTGCGAAGGGGAGATGGACACATCGCTTAATCCCTTGGATAGATTGTTGGGTGAATCGCAATCACAAGGAGGTCGACTTCTACCTGACTCAGATGCTTTCAGGACACGACTGCTTTTGAGCATATCTCCACAGATTTGGACACGAAGACTTGTCCAACTGTCCAGGTGGGTGTGGAGTGCCAGAGAATGCGGAGCATGCATTTTTTTAGTGCTCACGTTTCACAACGAAACGAGAGGAGCTGACTGAAACACTAGGAGGGGTTCCGACACCCGAGAACCTAGTGCAATTCGTGCTGGCTTCGGAGGAAAGCTGGAATGTCGTCACCTTTACCACGGCGGTATTGAAAGAAGAAAAGAGCAAGAGAGAAGGATAAAAATATCAACAATAGTCCCCTTTCAAGAAGAGTGAATAGGTGGAAAAAGAAGAATAGTTATGGCTGAGACCATTCCTATGAAATAATGCTTCGCGGCGGTCCCACGAGGGGTAAGAGAAGGTCAATGATGAAGAGAGGTTTTTAGCAGGAATGGATCCACACAATATCATTGTGTAAGATCGAGTCCGGCACACTGGAGTGGTTCGCCTCCCTACAGTGCGTAAAGAGCATTTTCCTTTCCCTCTAAAAAAAACACACACTCTCTCTCTCTCTCTCTCTCTCTCTCACTCACTCACTGTTACTTATCTTGTAAAGAGTCGATGTTTTTATACTGTTGTAACTTGACCGATAAATTTCACAACCGTGGAAAAGCAATACGAAAACACCTCACGTTCCCATGTGACAAATTAATGTAAAAAATGTCAAAAAATAAAGGGAATTTGTTTCTTTTTTAAAAAATAGTATTATAAGAATTGTAACATTGTCATGGATTTATTCACGCACTTGATATCACAAGGACACTACAAGATTTATAAATGATTCTATCGATTTATTATTAATTAATACCGGTTAATTATTTAACTCGAAATCACTTGGAATAATAAATGCGTTATCCTCCCAAAACGCTAAATGGCGCATCACATGTGCAATTTCTGATCAAAAATCTACAAGATTTTTTGGAAGAAATATCGCCCTTGTATAAAAATATCGAAATAAAATAATCTTTCAATAAGACGGTGCTGGTCCACATAATGCCAGAATTGTTACAAATTTTTTAAACCAGCAATTTCCCGGGCGTTGCTTAGGTTGGCATGGCCCGATACACTGACCCGTAAAATCTTCGGACCTCAACCCATTAGATTTTTTTCTTATGAGAATGCAAAGGAAAAAATTAAATAATAAGCTTCACTATGCCATTTGATTCGAGAACGAAATTATGAAGAAAATGCAGGTAATCTTATTGAAACGGATGAGAGCTTGCATCACAATGAACGGAGGATATTTCGAACATTTAGTGTGAAAAAAAAGTGTTCCAAAGTAATTAATCTGCCTTTTTCAGAGCAACGAAATATTTCATTTCGAGGAATATTTTCTTTTAATTCGCAAATAATTAAAAAAATTAAATTGAATATTTTAAAACTAATATTAAATTTAATTTCATAATTGAATAATTATAAATTATTCAATATTAGTGAATGTTGCAAAAAATAATTATAATAATTGACATGTTTGACAGTCTGACATTGGTTACAGCATGCTACAAGCAGGCACTTGGTATTACGAATGCTTCGAGGTCATTCACGCGCTGAATCATAGTCGCTGTCAGACTTATCATTCGCATTACAAGAAGTCGATAAATCAAATTTCTGTTGTGTCGACTTTTAATACTCTTCATACTCTTCATATTCAATACTCTCAATAACCTGCTTAATTGTTATCGAGCACAGTCTTCATGTCGAGTCACGTCGGATTGTGTGTAACGTGTTTATTATTCCAAGTGATTTCGAGTCGAATAATTAATCGGTATTAATTAATAATAATAAGTCGAATAATTAATTGTTATATTAATTAATAATAATAAACCGATAGAATCGTTCGTAAATCTTGTGGTGCTATTGTGATATCGATCAAGTGCGTGAATAAATCCATTACAATTCTTATAATATTATTTTTTAAAAAAGAAACAAATTTCCTTTATTTCTTGTGACATTAATTTGTCACATGGGAACGTGAGGTATCTTTGTATTGTTTTCCACGGTTGTGAAATTTATCGGTCAAGTTACAACAGTATAAAAACATCGACTCTCTACAAGATAAGTAATAGTGTGAGTGTGTGTGTGTGTGTGTGTGTGTGCG
>JANQDE010000450.1:20015-37613 GCA_037157785.1 Cephalotes varians
ACACACACACACGATGCACATCCGACTAGCAATCCCCGTAGTGCGCATTGAGTAATGCTAATGTTGGTGGTAACTGAACAAAAATGCATAACTTTGATACGTTGTAATTTCGCGAAAAAAATTGTACAAATGTTTTTTTTTTTTAAATTTGCAAAGAAGAGTCCAAATTTTACGGTTTATTTTACGATTACAATTCAGTCGATACGGTAAATTTTACGATTATCATACGGCAATCATAACATTTACAAAAAAATTTATTCTACTTCGTGAAATACGTCAAAATATGCAATTTTTTTAAGACTTAATACGTCTTTACTTAAAAAAAAATTAAATTCAAAATTTGACAAATGCTTTTTAAAGTAGAGATCTTAAGTTTCAAAATGAAAAAAAAATTTTCAAATGCGACAATTTTTGATAGAGTTATGATTATTTGAAGTTATACGAAATTTTGATGTAAATTCAATGTTGCGATAATTTTGTTGCTCAGTGTAGTTATAATAAATATAATAAGGAATGTCCTTCTTCTTACACTTCATACACTTTACATTAGGTGTAAGTAAGAAGAACATGGCTATAGTTATAATTAAGTTAACGAGAAGTTAGTTGCTAAAGGCCGAATAACATGCGAGGAGTTGTTCGCTACAAGCGGCAACGCGATAAAAGTGTGGCCTATAAAAAACTTTCCGTGCTCCTAGTAGTAACCTTGCTGGGTGGTTATATTTCGCCGCACATTCGCATTTGGCGGTAAGCCGGACGGAGATATGAGCTCATTCAGCGATCTTTAGTAATTCATTTTTCATTGCAAAAATTTCAAAATGGTACATGATTTTTTGACTCAGTTTCTTCTCAGCTGCACACGAGCGTCACGAGATTGACAGACATACGCTTGTGTACGCTTGTTTATGCGTGAATATATAATAGTGATAATTATTACAAATTTTATAAAGATTTGTATAATAATAATTTGAACAATAACAATAACAATAATAACAATAATAATAAATTGTAATTTTTCTTTTACAGCAAAGATGTACGACTACCCGTTCAACTGCAGCGAGCTATGGCGGCGGAAGCTGAAGCTGCACGTGAAGCACGCGCTAAAGTAAGACGTTAATATACAGGGTGTATAAAAAAAATCGGTACCTTGAATATCTCGAAAAATATAAGTTTTAACAAAATTTAATAAAAGTTTTAATAGAAGTTTTTATAAAATTTCAGATGAAACAATTTTAGATAAAAATTTGTAACGGTCCTGCCTAGCGGGATCGTGTGTTCGGGTTTGATATAGAGCTGCCACTTTCGGGTCGCGGAACCTCGCCACAGCGTGTAGAGGGGATGACGCACACAGAGAAACACTGTATACGTGTATGCTCAAAAGACGAGGTACCGCGACCCGAAACTGGCAGCTCTGGTTTGATAGTCTTGGATACGCTCGTCAGGATTCGATTAAAATGAGTTCGAGACACGTGATGATGAGTGAACACAGATATATTTTATATTTATGTACAGTTATGTATAGAGGTTGCGTAGCGCGATGCTAGATCGCGGTATGATCGCACGGTTCTATTGTCATGTACAGTCGTGTACAGTAATTATGGCAGCGTACCGAGGAAACGTGCGTCGATACTTGTAATTTAGCGCCGTGCGCTTGACGAACGCGGTGATTGGTCGTGAATAACGCGTGCATGATCGCATGAATCGGCGTAATTTCGGCGTGCCGGGATTTTGAATGCGGATCATAGAGATATTAGAATAGAGGGCAGAAAGTATACGGTTAGACAGTAAGCGGAAGCGATATTGTGTGCGATAGAGAAGTTGCATTAGAGGCCCCGGTTGTCTCTCTCGCACGTTAGCGCTGATTGGCTGTCGAAATGATATGCGTGGCCACAGCCAATCAGCGCTAATGTGCGAGAGAGACAAGTGGGGCTCTTATTGTTACTTTTCTCTCTCTAGCACGATATCGCAGATTCCGCCCCCTTCTGTCCTCTATTCTTATATCTCTATGATGCGGACCCGCGGAACGACAGCTAGAGGACCTTGGTGCCACAGGAGACTCCCAGAGGATTTGTATGGTCTGCGTTCGTGCGATCGAGATGGGTATCTCGTGTGTTGATCGGCGGAGAGTCGCGTAACCCTGACGAAAATAAAAATTGGAACGTAAATCGAAGATGTAAGAAGAGTGACAGAAATATAAACGAAGCTTCTAAAATTCGTAAATTGGAACAACAAAATGTAAAAGAAGCGTTAATGCCTCTTTTACGTTACGCTTTTTAGGAACTTCGTTTATGCTTCTGTCATTCTTCTTACATCTTCGACTTACGTTCCAATTTTTATTTTCGTCAGGGTTACGCCCGACGGGGATCGAGTACTCCTGATCGCAGTTTCTTGAGAGCGGAGGAAGTTCGAGAGTCGAGCAGTGTTCTGATCGGGGCTCCCTTTTTTTCGCATCAAGAATGGTATCAGTACAGTATCTAGTACGATCAAAAAGATGTATGACTAAAATATATAATCTCGAATCTACAAATTAAGTGCCTGCACACATATATATCTTATCAGGCGGTGGCATAATTAAAAAAAGAAAACTGTCTGACCAGCTTTGCAGCAGTTTTGGGACATCATATATACAAATATATACATGTGTTACACATTATATCTTTAGCAAATTTTTGAATAATTTTATGAGGACGAATAACGGTATATTTTCGATCATACTAGATACTGCACTAATACTATTCTTGACGCGTATACGCGAAAAAGGAAATCCCCATTGGCATACAAAACTGGACCGTTGATTGCAGTGGTGGGAGTAGAGACACGCGTGCAGTGAGAGGCAGATAATAGTATGAACTTCCTTCTCTGTCTACTAAAGCCTGATCGGTTATTGTTGCTCTGCAGGGCTACAATAACCAATCAGACTTTAATAAATAGAGAAGGAATGTTCATATAGGTTGTTTTCCTTTTAGGAGACACAAAGCGACACAGATTAACACACTTAGGGCCAATTTCACCAACGTCGGTTAAGCTAATCGACGGTTAAAGTGTCAATCGTGATTGGTTCATTCTGATCAAAGACAAATGCGATTGGACAATTCCATTGGAATTAACCGTCGGTTAGTCTAACCGACGTTGGTGAAATTGGCCCTTAAGCATACTTTGCCACAGTTAAATGGAACGCGACATACACAAAATGTGTAGGAACTTTTAGTTACTTAACCTTACAAGATCCATCGTAAAACTTTTCAAGCGCGTTTTCAATTTTTATAAATGTATAATATATTGCATAAATATTTTCAGTCGAAATATATTATAAAAATAGAGTTTTATTATCATTTTAATTGCTTTTATAAATATAAAAAAATAATATAATATTCTATAAAGAATATAATATATTTATATAATATATTTATATATTTATAATATATTTATATAATATTTCATCAATTCAATCTTTGTATTAAACATTACATTTATAAAAATCAAATTACAAAATTAACTTCAAATATAAGTTATAAGTTATAAATGTAGTATTGAAAGTTATAAATCTTGATATAAAATATAAATTATTATTTACGTATATTTTATTACATTAAAGTACGTAATACTTACTATTGTAATTTTTTACACAATCAATTTTTTCATAAACATTAATAAACATTGCTCAAGTACATGTTCAGATTCTGTCAAAATATAACGAGAACGATGCGTTCTTCGATAAAACTCTCCTCCCGAGCGGAATTGAAGAGTGTCGACTGAGTTTGAAACAAATTCTAAATGGAAAGCGATGTGTGTCGATTTGTGTCAAAAGTGTCGACTGTGTTGCCTAAAAGGAAAGCAGCCACTATTATCTGCCTCTCATTCCACGCGTGTCTCTACTCCCACTACTGCAATCCAGTTCTGTCGATGGAAGCCCCCGATCGGAACACTAGGCCGGAGGCCGACTGCCGACTGCCGACTACCGTGGATCGGCAACCGAACGATCATAATAGCCGATCTTTCCCTCTAATCGTCGGCGCTTGTGAGAGGAAATCCATTGGCAGTGACAGCGGCTCGATGCGCGGCGTTTGGCGCGATGTATGGCGCTCCGCTCGGCGTGGTATTTTGCGCCCGCGTAACGATGCGTTCGGGGTGCATCGTTACAAATTGTATAAAAAGATCTATTTACTGATCTTATCAATTTAGTCTTGGGTAGCATTGCCAA
Source organism: Cephalotes varians (assembly GCA_037157785.1). Taxonomy (NCBI): domain Eukaryota; kingdom Metazoa; phylum Arthropoda; class Insecta; order Hymenoptera; family Formicidae; genus Cephalotes; species Cephalotes varians. The sequence continues at coordinate 24,214 of JANQDE010000450.1, forward strand.
GGTTAGAGAAAGTCACTTTAAATTTTTTAAATAGAACTCCTTACTTTTTATTGCATATTTTTATACCCTTTTTTGAGACCTTTTTAAAATACTATAATTTTATAATTTGGGTCAGCTGTTTCAAAGTTATCGAGGTTTTTATGATAAGATGTTCAACCAACTAAGGCAAGATCGGAGGATGATAAAGGCAAGATCACGCTAGTTATGAGGACATCAAAATAAAATTGATCCTTGATCATAATGGGCTTAACAAACACATTTTGCTGGTGTTTAAATATTATAGTAATTGTGTGTTCAAATTGCTCACCATTCACCGTTTGACAATGTGCTATTCGATTATAAAAAGATGACATGGCATTTCTGATGTAATTATTAAAAATGAGTACTGCTTTTTCAAAGATTCAACGGTCCGTATTTTGTGCTTTCGTTTTATACACTCTACCCTTTAGATAATCCCATAGAAAGTAATCAAATAAATTAGGCGAACGAGATGGCTACTTGATTCTTCCTCTTCTGTTCATCGATTAGGAAAAACTGAGCTCAAATAATTACGAACGTATTCCTATCAAAATATGGTTTTGCACTGTTCTGTTGGAAACTCAATGTTCGCTCAAAATTCTCATCTATGATCGCCATGGTATTGTCGGATATATCTGATTTTTTAGCATATTTTCAAACTTTGTTGCTGTCAAATTACCATCAAAAATTACCATGAAAAATGGATTAATTATAAATGGATATAAATAAAAATGGATAATTTATCATTTTAAATATTTATCCAAACGTTCAATTATTATATCATTCTGGATATTGTGTGCGTCTCTAGCATTCAGGATTAGTATCAGACCAGAATCTAGTAATGTCTGTTGACGTCAATTCAAAAATTGCTTTATTCGAGAAAACTATATTAAGTAGAAAGTTGGGTTCTGCATCAATTTTACATCATGAACTCACAAAATTCAGTATAATAATCAAAATCACCATTGTTCAGCTCTTGCACAAGATAAATTTTGACGAAGTTTGTTCCAAGATCTTATACACAGACATTAGATTGTTACTGAGTCATGTTACTGAGTTTACGAATGGAAAGGTTAAATGTTTAATAAAAAATTATGCATCATCTAATGCTTTTTTTAGATTAGTCGCTGATACTAGCCTTCCTGAAAATGTACAATTTTTTTATGTTTCTAATTTCTTCAAATTACTTTATCATTTGTTCAATAGTAGACATTTTTTTTGAAATTGTTCTTTTCATTAATTGTTTCGTTATTGTCTTCATTGTAAGATCTTTGTCGATCTATCCCTTTGTATTGTTACGTCCAAACCCCGAAGGTTTTTTTTTTGTATAAATTGGAAGGAAAGAGAAGAAGGGGATATGGAAGAACGTATTCAGTAATTGTATCTCGCAGGTATACGCACAGAGGCGCGTGCTGCGAATCGAACTTTTTGGCTCTGAAATATGGGTCAACGTCCTGAAAGGACGCTATAAAAAGGATGTCTTTTTCCAAGAGCAGTGCGATCATCGGTCCTAATTCGAGTCAAGGAACTTAATCCCTTTAACTCGGGACTGGACGATGTGCGATCCCTGAGGGCAAGGAAAAGAAGGGCGAAGTCGTTATTCTTTAACTACAAAAATCGTGAACAATTTCTACTAACATTTAGGATTTATTCAATACAATATAACTAATTTACAAATAATTAACGAGAAATTCATTCTCTCGGAATGACTCGTTTTTATATATACATCGAGTGTAGGTGTGTGTGTGTGTGTGTGTGTGTGTGTGTGTGTGTGTGTGTGTGTGTGTGCGCGCGCGCGCGCGCGCGCACGTGTGTGCGTGCGTGCGTGTGCGTGTGCGTGTATGTGTGCGTGGGGGAAGCGGAGCAGAATGATTTTAATCTTGTAAGTCATTTATACTAACTGTTAAAGGGGGGAAAAGATAGAGAAACCGGACAAGGACGTTATAAGGAAAAGGATAGTTCGGGAAGAAAACGGGAATTATGGAGTCCGGGTCTTGGGTCGCAATAATTTGCTTGATTTCGGTCAGGTCGAAATCATGGGACCCGATTGTATATGAGCCGGAGGGGAGAGGGTGCGCTGAGGAAATTGGATAATCAGTGTTTCTAGGGATTGGAAAGGATTATAGTAGTAATATTGTCGTGATCGAGGGAATGTGGATTTCGTTGATGAATTTTACGCTTGAAGTCGTAGAATTCGCAGGGGAAGTTGTTCGGGGTGAATGAACTGGAGAATAGGAGGAGATATGGAAGGAGTGCTCGGGGGAGTATCAACGCACTCTTAATGTTAAAGCAGAGGAGAGTCGGGTTCTCTTAGAAGAGGCATATATTGGGACGCGGGGATGGAGGAAGTTCAAGGGCAGGAGATGAAGGTGAGTCGATGGATTGAGGGGCTGGCTCTGTTGATTTTGGTGCAGCGAGTGACTCGTTATGTGAATGGGGCGATTCTGATTCGCGGAGGTAAGCTTGATAGGCGTCGTCCAGAAGCCGACGCGCCAGCCTTCTCCTACGACGCCAGAGACGTTTTGCCGCTTGACGGATGCGTTTTAGATTTGCTTGGTCGCCTACTATCGCTAAGAATTTACTATATTGTAATTACGCTTCTAATAGATTTTTGATAGGGGAAAGAAGATGACTGAGTGAATAAAAGGATAAGAACTCCACCGTCTTGGTTGACCTCTATGGCTGAGTGAATAAAGAGACAAGAAGTCCACCGTGTTGGTTGACCTCTATGGCTGGGTGAATGAAAGGATAAGAAGTCCACCGTGTTCGTTGACCTCTATGGTTGGATGAATGAAAGGATAAGAAGTCCATCATGTTGGTTGATCTCTATGAGTTTGGGATCAAGTTATTGAATATTAATAAGAGGAATGATGAAGCGGATAGTTCAAATAGCAACTGAGGAATCCGTAAGAAAAGCCATTGCAAGATCCGAGGATACTCCGCGGGTTGATTAGATATATAAATGTGTGTTGCGACTTACTATTTGATGACTGCTGGGCCTCGAGAGCTGCTAGGATGATCTCTTGGAACTCGCGGTGTAAACTTATACTTGTAGAACTGAAGTGGCGAGTAGCGAGTAACGAATACACTAGCGTAACAGCAGACTGGAGTAGTAAGCAAGAGAATCGTGCTCAAAATGTCGTGATTTATATAGAAATCTTTTAGGGGATGGATTTCTTGTGGGATGGTTTAAGTTGGTTGGTTTCAAAGTTTTGATTGGTAGAATACCCTTCCTTCGTGATCAATTTTTCAAATCTCCAAAATTTTGGAGCTTCTCACATTAGATCGGCTCCACTTGCAAATCTTATCCTACGCTTGTTAATTGGCGTTTTGTTATTGTTTGTAGGGCAGTGTGATTTTTCTACGATCATCTATTGGCAAGTTCGGATCTTCACTTGCCCGCCCTGTTTCCTGAAAAGGGGGCAAGATAAATCTCGTGGCACCTTCCAGAAATATTATTTGTTTCATTCATTTATTTATTTTTTTGTTTGTCGGCGGTTCCTCTTTTATTAGAGACTGCAGGAAACACGAATGCACATGTTTAAAAGTTTATGAATTCGTGCTTTCTTGCAGACGTTGACTTTGCAGGACCCACTGATTCATATTAATGTTTAAAGAGTGCTTTGTTTTAGATAATTCGTTTGTTACGTTTAGAGTCCCTGGCACGTCTTGGTATCGATTTTGTTTACGTGTGAACCAGATAAGACCAGATAAAAATCATGCTCTTGTTTAGTTTCCTTTGTCAAAGTTTCTTCTGGAAGATTCCTTGTGACATATTTACATTATGAAATAAACAATACACAGAAAAAAAGGAAAAATCCTATCGGGCTTATTGCTCGCTTGCCGATAGGTGATCGTTAACGCTTAAGTTTTATCCGCTTCTTATTCTAATAGATTATTTTGCTAGTTGTTATTGAAATGAGGAAATCGTGGAGTTCTCAGGACGTAACAGTATCATTAAAGATTCTTTCTTGTTCTCAAATACGGAAAATAATTGAAATGAATTCTGTAAGTAAATTCCGAACAATATAAAGGAAAACTAATTTTTGAATGATAAAAAATTAAAATAAAATTGGGAATATCCACAAAAAGAGTTTTAAAATAAATGAAAGTATTTGAGACATTTAAGTTAATAAAACAGTAATTGATTTATATTTTTTCGAGCCAAAAAATTGGAGTAAAAATGCAAAATATGAATTGGATTGAGAATATGACTAAGAATATTTACATGTGTCAAGAGTTTGATTAGGATATAATATGCATTGAAGATAAGTTGTGTAATGTAATCAACCTCTGAAAAAAAGGAACTGCTGAAATGAAAGACGTGAAATCTGAATCCCCAATAAAAGACTGTTATTGGAAAAATTAATAGGCATGAATCGATTGTTTTTTTTTTTCATCAATTGTTTCGTTGAGAAGCTGCCTTCATTGTAAGATGTTTGTCGATTACCCTTTGTATCATTAAAGAGATATTTTTTCTCGTTTTCAAATTCGAATTCAGGAACCGAATCCCGGACTCGAAATCTAATGTATCTTGTCGGGAATCAAAAATTGTCTCAAACACAAACCTGCAATGAAAAATTGGAGTTTCCATTACCAAAAATTGACGTGGGCTTGATTGGATCCAAACAGGTCCCCGAGCTCAAATTGGAACCAAAATCTAATTCACATTGGAAGAAAAAAGTTGTCTTGAACACGAATTTATAGTGAAAAATGAGTTGTCTGTATAAAAAAAAATCGAGGATTCACTTGGACTAATTGGGCCCAATCTAGGTTCACACATCACCTATCACTGTTTTCTTCATACATGAATATAATATGGTAGTGATATTTCTATTTATTTCATTTTGGATAAAGCAGTCATCTTAAAAACTTCTATAACTTCAAAACGACATAAAGTGGTTGACCTAAATAAAGTTTATATTGTAAAAAGGATTAAGAGTAATAGAAGGTTCTATTTAAAAAATTTAAAGTGACTTTGTCTTGACCTACCCTAACAAAAATGAGAAGTTTATAAGTTTATGTAAGCGTTTTTTGCAACTTGTTGAGAGTTTAGAAACGATCAGTAAAGCGGGAATTGCAACACTGCAGCATTTGGAAAGTGTTTAAATACGAAAGACATTTGCTAAACGATTTGAAAAGTCTGAACAAGTTCTCTATACGAAAATCAGTGTTTATTGATCGTATTCTGAAAAGCGTTACCTCAGCATTGCAAAATTTTCACAAAACATTGGGTTGGGGAAAAAGTTTCTTCGTTCTCCCGGCTTTAGAATTGCATAACTCTGGTAATATTAATCCGATATGACAATATTTACGTTTGAAAGGTGACATATCATAGAATAATTAAAAAAAAGTTGTAATACTTGTTTATTCAGTCAAAAAGTATTGCGCCTTGAAAGTAGTAGTACTGAGTAGAAATAAAGGAGAAATTCGATACATTTTGAAATTTTATTACAAAAAAGGGAAGAATGCGACTCAGACTACTAAAAAAATTTGTGATGTTTATGGACATGATGCAATATCAGTGTGACACAACATGTGGCACAAAGCTGGTTCAAGCGTTTTCAATCTAGAAATTTTTATGTCAAAGATGCACCTTGCTTTGGTTGACCAATCTGGAAAAATGATGAACTCATGGAAAAAGTTGAGCAAGATCAGTACATTAGCAGTCATGATATCGGTAAGGAATTAAACATCGACTACAAAACAGTTTTAAACCATTTGGAGAAGGCTGGATACAAAATAAAATGTTTGAATATTAACAGTAAAAAATTTAACGGATCGAATTTCCATCTGCGAATCATTGCGAGTAGGGAAATCCTCGTCATGTAGTTCTTGTATCAAGATGCCTGGAATGACATTATCGAACGTTTCGGTGATGTCGAGAAAGACCGCCACGGTAAAAGTGTTATTGAGAAACGCTGAGTGAATACAATTAGTAAAGACCACTAAATTATCCGCACATGAACGAGAGCTTCTGAATCCCGATTGAAAATCTGGGAGTAAAAACCGCGTCTCAATCGCCCATTGAAATCTACGGTAAATAGCTTTCTTGAATATCTTCAAGAAACAAGAGAGAAGAGCAATTGGTTACACTCTTACCATCGGATTTAGGAATAAAAGTAAGAAGGGAGGAGCGCCAAGAGTCCGGAAAAAGTCCATGAGCATACAGGTCGTTATATATATTCAGAAGAATTGTCCGTAAATCAGGAGGTATCGAGCGAATTATATCATAATCGATTCGATCCCCGGAGAGAATCTCGTCCTGGAAGAATGAATGGCTAATTCAAACTCACGCATTGAAAGAGGATTATCGATCCAGATAAAAGGGCTGGAGAGTCCGCCGATTTAAGATTCTCCAGGGGTGGAAAAATGAGCTGAAAACAAGAGGGAGGGCATAATTTTGAAAGTAATTGATCCTGGGCTGCAACCTTTGATTCATCATCCAAGAGAGAGCTATCCGGAGAAAGAGATTTATTTTTATAGGCTCGCATAAATCTCCAGACGGCAGCAGTTTTAGAAGAAAACTCAGAGCAAAGGCGTTTCCATCCTTTCCTTTTCTCCCGTCGGAGAATTCTTTTGCTTTGTATATTCCCACGTTTAAAAGCAAGCCACTTGTCGAGGGACGGGTTGATCTTGTATAAACGAAGCAGAGTACGGCGGGATTCAATTGCCTCATCACATATGGAATTCCATCAAGGAGATGGCGATTTTTTGGATGACATAAATCTTTTTCTAGATAGGAGAGTCCCATGAGAAGAAAAGTGATAATATTAGAGAGAATAGAGCAGAACTTCTCGTACTTTTGCAAAAGGTTTAATAAGGTAGATGTGGAAGAAATTAAAGAGTTAGAAATTAAAATCTAAAAGTTTCGGAAGCGAGTCTAAAATGAAGAGAAGCAAGTTGCTTGTCAGAAAGGTTGAGTCTATTAGAAAACTTAAACACGGAAGGAGAAGTACACGCAATGGAGATACTGATCGGAAAATAATCGTTATCATGTAGGTCCTGAAAAGTTGAAACCGAGACCAGTAATCCAAAGTTACGAGAAGCAATGGACAGATCAATAGTAGTACTAGCATGGCCCGAGGAGGAGATGAAAGTAGGCAGCCCATCATTCAGGATGATCAGATTATGAGCATCACAAGCTCTCACGATGGCCTCTCCTTGTCCGTCTATCCTGGCGTCACCCCAAACCTGATGGTGAGCGTTAAAATCTCCTATTATAAGCGAATACTTGTACGTCGAGACAGCGGCAAAAAGATTGCTGTAAAAGATAAAAGGAGTTCTAGAGTTCGAGTGGCGATATAGATTAATAATCAACACAGGAGAGTCGAGAGAGCAATGGAGAGAGACAGCCTGAAACTCTACAGAGGGATAGATAAGTGATTAAGGTCAACCAAGGAGAAGCGGTAGTCTTTTCTAATGAGGAGGCAAAGACCTCTCATTCCTGGGGAGGTAATATCAGATCTGATGCAGGAGAAGCCTGGAACATTGAAATTGGTAGAGGGAAGAAGAAGTGATTCCTGAATACAAATCACCTGATAGCTCTTGGCTAGATAAAGAATGTCAGGGAGGGCTGCTGCGGCCCCTCTGCAGTTCCAATGAAGGAGCCGCAGAGGGGAAGAGCGAGATTTATTTAAGGCTGTGAAAGTGATCCTTGTGTCCAAGAAGGTGTAGAGTGTAAATCATAAAGAGAAGGAGGAGGCCGAGATATCATAGGGAAGAAAGGGATGTTAGGATTGTGATTAGAATTAGAAGGAGGAGTTATCCCACCCAGTAAAACCAAAAGATGCTGTAAAATTTCTGCGGGGTTGGAGAGAAAACGATGAATATCTTCAAGCTGCGCCTCGGAAAGAACAGAGCGGGTATTATGGCCCAGAGAATGGGGAGGGGAAGAATGCTAAATTCCGATATGTTCTGTGGGCAGAGTGACAGAATGCCCATGAGGCTGGAGTAAAAGGTCCCGTTACTCTTTTGGAAATGCCGGCGTTAAGTTAAAGTTAAAATGATTATTCGGTGTAGAAGGAAAGGTGAGATTAGAAAGAGGGGAAGACTGTTTGGGAAACGGGAAACCCGTTGAGATCGGGTGGTCGGAAAGGCAGTATTTTTTACGATGGAAGAGAAAGGTTTGGGGGAGACAGATGAGTCACTAGAGGAAGGGAGGTTAGATAAAATCGAAAAAGCTATTGGCGGAAAAGAAGTGAGAAGAAGAACGAAAAGAACGGTGGCGAGGAAGAGAGGGGAAGTTGTGGAAGTCGAATCTGGGATCTAGGAGAAGAAGAAGCTGAGGGAAGAGAAGAACACACAGACCTTAGTGCCTCCGTGAAAGGAATGTTCTCCGTCGCTGTCAATGAAAGCGCCATTTTATGTGTCAGTACCTTAAAGCAGTCGTGCGATGTGGCCAGATGGTCTCCATTGCAATTGATACACACAGGAGGAGATTATTTTCGAGCACAATCCTCTGAGGAGTCGTGAGTGGCTTCGCAGTATAAACAACGTGGACGGCTCTTGCATGTTTTACTCAAATGTCCGACCCTGAAGTAGGAGAAACAAATCCTAGTCTTTGGAATAAACGGGTAAACCGAATACCTACAATTGAAGAAGTAAATAAAACGAGGAGCCTGACCCGCAAATTTCAAACAAACCGTGCGAGACGGGACGTAACGAATCTCACTGTCAATCTTCATCCTGCGATTGAGACGATGAAGTTCTAATATCTTTATTGGAGAGGAGATGGATTCTCCAAAGAGTTCGATAGTTAAGTCTTGGGGAACATCTCTAATAATGCCTGTTCTAAGAACCTTATACGAAGGGATAAACGCTCTAAGGTTATGAGATGTAAGAGAATTATTTGATACCAACCTGTTAGCAGCTTCGTAGGTATTAGTTTGAACAAGAACCTTCTTTCGTCCCGCCTTCTTAATTTCTAGGATGTCCCGAGGGAAGATTTGAGAGACCACTCTGTTGATGTGTAACGGGTGAGAAGAACCCGATTCCTGCGTTGATTGCACTTGAACAACAAACGGGGGTTGATTCTTACTGTTATAGTGATGAGAGACAACGGTAGGAGCACAAAGGGCAAAGGGGAGGACAACGTGCCTACCTGACCAGACTCGGACGGTTTATTAGACGGTACCGGGTCGATGGAAGCAGACTTTTTGACGGAAAAAGCAGAATCGTCGACAAATTCACGCTTGTTTGCATTTTTCATGTTAACCGGAACATTTGAATCACGCGTAGTGATACACGGACGCGAAGACAAAGAAATCGCGGCAGCTACGGCGTCATCCGCTGAGGGGGGAACCCTCGGGGTAGCGTTGGGGGTGTCTTCTTCGATATCCATGGGATTATGGTTGTCTATAGTCACATCGCTGTGATTATCTTGAACAAAGCGATCGCACAGGTGTAAGGAGAAAGAAGGACGGCGAGGAAAAGATGTATGTAAGGATGAAGGGAGGGTGTCGGGAGAGACCGACCCCCCACCGTCGCAAGAGGCCTGAGTCCCTTGCATTCACGAGCGCGCACCTTAGAACTCGATAGATTCGCACTCCCGTATACGAATAAAACGTCTTCGGCAAGAAACCGAAGAAAATGTTACGGCCGGAAAGTTTGACCGTAGTAGACAACCGGAAAACCGGCACGCACCCGCACCACCAAGCACTTAACTTACGCAACACGACTCAACTGTCGACTGCGAGCACACGCGTAGACACATCCGACTCGCACCAATGCCTGAGCGCGAATCCCAGCGAACACCCCCTCAATGAAGAGCCTAAATGGCTATTGGCTTCAGTAAAGAAAACCGCTGAGTGAGCGCTCGCTGATTCTTTATTACGATTGGTTTCTACACCTAGATCCAGCAAAGAAGTAAGGTAAGAGCTAAAGGTAAGAGCTAATATTAGGTGCATCCAGAAGCGCAACCGCTTACTGAGCGCTCAGTAAGCTCTTGTATTTGATTAGCGTATTCCATTAAATCTAAAAATATAGGCCGATTAAATGCAAGAGCTCACTGAACGCTCAGTGAGCGGTTGCACTTCCGGATGCACCCATTAAAGAATAAGTGAACGCTCACTGAGCGGTTTTCTCTGCTAAACGCAGCCATTTTGTTTTGCGGAGTTCGGTCTCCTTTCCGTCTATTTTCCTGATTTATCTAAACTACTTGTTCTCCGCGTCAACATATAAAGCTAATCATACAGAGCTGAAAGTTCACACATAGGTCATTAAGGGGATCCTAAAGTCGTCTCGACATTCATTTTAATCTCTTTTCTTCTAATTGCCTTTATAGATTTAAAAATCCTTTTCCACAATTAAAGTATAGACAATAATGCAGCCGCAAAGCTACATTTGAATATAAAAAACGAAAAAAAATTACAAAATTACAGTTTTGTTATCGGCTTCTGGCGTCGACTCGTAACTACATTTGCTTTATATAAAAGTTTTATACTTTGTACGTTTACAAAAAATAGCTAGGCGGCTAGGGATTACATGAAAAAATAATATTATGCTTTTAGAAATGGGCTAGAAGCTTTAGTATAAGAGAAAAGAAATTAAAAAGATTTATGTGTGCGAGCGCGTGAAATGTTGATGTATTAGTATATAGTGATGTGTTCTTGTCGCGTAAATCGTATATGTATAAGTGTTTAGTCGGTAAAACAGGATCCGCGTCGGAGTTCGGTCTTTGGTTTAGCATCATCTTAAGACCGATAAATAGCGCCATTAATATTGTCGTAAAAAAATTAGTCCTGGTTTATTGACCTTACTGTACTAATAGTAAGTAATACTAATAATAAGATCAGTAAATAGAATTTCTTAAATCTTACAATTTTTATTTCGATATTTTTTTATAAAATTTATATTTTTTTAAATATTCTAGGATCTCGATCTTTTTATACACCCTATATAATTTAGCAAAAAAATTGTGTATCTATATCTATGATTTCATGATTATTTTATTAGGTAATTGCCGCAGAAGGTGAACAGAAAGCCAGCAGAGCTTTACGGGAAGCGTCGGAGGTTATTGGTGATTCGCCCGCTGCTTTGCAACTCCGTTATTTGCAGGTAATATATATATTGTTAATCAATTATATACATGCGTGAGGAATTATTCTTGTTAATATATTACTATTGATCGAATATTTTGTCACTGATTAGACATTGTCGTCATTACTCTGATGAAAATAAAAATTGAAACATAAGTCGAATGTAAGGGAAGAGTGACAGAAGCGAAAACAAAATTTCTGGGAAGCGTAAAATGAAACGTAAAGATGTGTCCGTAATCGAGTTGAACTTCGAACTGAATCTCAATCGCAAACATGCGTCCATATTAGGCTATATTTCAAAATTCACAACCAGTACTGAAAATGAGTGGCGCCCGTTTGGCCACGTTGCGATTGCCCACCAGTCACTCACAGCGCTTGAACAGTGGAAAGTCTCTAAGCACCGGTCGCTGTGAGTGGCTATGGGTATTTGCACTGTATCCAAGTGAACCGCTTCCATCTTTATAGACTGTAGAAGACAAGAAGTAATAGATGTTACTATATGCTCGAGGAGACTGATGAGTCTAGTATAGAAATCTAATTGTCAGCTTTGACACAATCTCGATTGGAGAGCGTCTGACCGGCGGATATCCGCAGGAGGAGGTTTTCTCCCCTCTATTGTGATGTCTTGTGGTGGACGATCTCCTAATTAAACTGAGGAAAGCAGGTTTCTTGGTCTTTGGCTACACAGATAATGTGGTCATTATAAGACTGCTCATTCTCTTTCCAACTAGGTCTTAAATTTGAGAAACATACAACTCCAAAATCTATATCTTTTACAAGAGCAGGGCAGTGACACAGAATGTGAAGGCTGTTCTCACTTCTCTCCTCGCACAATCTGCATTCCCTTTGCTCGGCAAACCCAAGCTTGTACAAGTGATCCTTGAGGGATACATGACCCTTAAAGAGTCCAATGCCTATCCTCAGTTTTTCTTTCTTTATTGCTAATAGATCTTTAGCTCTATTGGATTAAGAGCATTTCATCAGCTGTTTGGACTAACGGCAGCCCTTGGCTTCCCTCCAAAGAGCTCAAGTGCTCCGCCAGCTTTTGACTTTCCTTCTTGAAACGGGATGCGGACAATCCGCGAAATTGAGTCCTCTTGAGTCTTCAGCACCTTGGCCTGGAAGACCGTGGCTAGCCCTCCCTTAGAAATATTTCCTTTATGGTTTGTCCTAGATTCATAGATTCCTGCACCAAAGCGGTCGTTAACATTCGATCCGTCTATAAACCAGAGTTCAAGATTCGGATCGATTAGAAAATCTGATCTTTTCCAAGTGATCGTCCCTGGTTGATATCGAAGTCTTAAAGGTTTTGACCAGATAATATTTCCTAGAGATTTTATCCTACTCCTCTGTGAAAGGATACTTCTGGAAGACGCCAAGTCTTGTGTGATCAAGTCCAGTATCCCTCCATTCACTCTGACACTTAAGCATGCAGTTAGTCTATATGCAGTTAGTTTAGCCAAGCAAACAATAAGTTGATCCAGAGATGGAGAATAGAGGGCTACTTCTAGCGCCTCCGTTGGAATGATTTTCATGGCAGCACCCTAGTGCAGCCCTCTCAGATAACTGTAGGTTCTGTACAAATACTCTGTAGACTCTTGAGCAGGTTCCTAGCCTCCACCTTCTCCACTCTGGGCCACCAGACCACTGCTGCATACGTTAGCCTTGGTAAGAGTACCATCTTTACAGCCATAGGGCAACCCTGGGTTTCATTCCCCAGGTCATACCCATAGCTCTCCTATATAAGTCCACATGGAGATATAAAATTTATTAATAATCAATTAATCTTAGAAGGGCTGATAAGAGCAATGCCGCAATTAATAGAGCGTAATAAATTAATGTAATTTATTATCAATATTTACAGACGTTTCGGCTTTCCTTTAAGCCTCAGTGTATGAAAGTACAATGCTTCTTCTTGTATTACCTCATGAATAAATTAATCACTCTCGGACAGCACTAAACAGCAGATCCACAGAGCATGTGATCTTTTTATCTGTCAGTTGTAATATCAACCAGCGCAGTCCGGAGTGTCACATGCGGTCAATTGTGCATTAAGCAACGAATCTTGAACATCGAACGTCGACAAGAACAAATACATTTTAATTAACGAATACTTAATACACGACAAGCGTTGCTTATACATAAACGGCATTGCTTATATATATTACTATATATATAAACGGAAATTATTTTGAAAAGAAAAACAAATATGGACACACACACACGCACACGCACACGCGCACGCACGCACGCACGCGCGCACGCGCGCACGCGCGCGCGCACGCACGCGCGCACGCACGCACGCACGCACGCGCGCACGCACGCACGCGCGCACGCACGCAC
>JANQDE010000450.1:51742-70774 GCA_037157785.1 Cephalotes varians
ATTTTTAACTTCAAGAGGATCACTAATATCGTGGTCCTCCCATTCTCCTGTTTATTTTCAACCTCAAAAGGATCACTAATATCGTGGTCCTCCCATTCTCCTGTTCATTTTTAACTTCAAGAGGATCACTAATATCGTGGTCCTCCCATTCTCCTGTTCATTTTTAACTCCAAGAGGATCACTAACTAGTATTATTTTTAGTACAGTTTCTTTTGTACATAAAAGTTACTAGAATTCGTTCTTATTGGTTTTAGGAACATTCATGCTTTTTTTGTTCAACATGTCTTGTAAGTGTTCACGCTTCTACTGCATTACAGAGAATGCTGTTAATCACAAGTTACTAAATAATAAATGTTACTTTTTTATCTATTTCTGTCATCAAAGGTGTGTACTCTTTATTGCTTAACCCAATAATAGGTTATGGACCCAGAACACTGCTTCCACTGCGGTAGAACACTATTCGTCATAATGGAGGTTAGCAACAGAAACGATTGACGGAAATTGCGTAATAATGACTAATAGCAGATAGAGTTTGCGATGGTGGCCAAGCTCAAGGTTGGCAATTACAAGCTGTGGCGATTTAACTTCGAACGTCATCTAAAAAATCACAATATGTGGGCTTTTGTTATCGAGGACAAGAAGCCAGTTAAGTCCGAGGATAAAACCGCAGCAACGTTTGAGGTTAAAAAAGCCGTTTTTAACTCAAAGATTTTTAACTCAAAGTGGTCGCTGAATTGATAATTAGTAACTCTATTGAAGAATCTGAAATAGATCATATTATGACATGTGAATGTGCCTATGAGATGTGGAAGATACTGCAGCGGATTCATGAGAAGAAGGATCCGACTAGTAAATTAACAGCATCGCAGGTTTTTCACGATTACAGATATAAGACTGGAATGGAGATGTCGAAGCATTACAAATGTTAAGAATTTAACATGTCGATGTAAGGACTCAGGTAATGAACTATCTGACACTGCGAAATTGTTAAAAGGACTTTCAGCGAAATATCATAGTGTCATAACGATTTGGTATATATAATAAAAGTGAAACTGATTAAAAATTAAGCGAACTCTGTGTTATGTTGGAACATGAAGAAGCTGCTCAAGATGCCGATGACCTGGTCTATTAACCCATTAATGCCCATGGCCAACCCATGAGCTCGAGCACTTCGGAACCGTAAAAGGGGACATTAACCCTAATTATGCAAGAATATGGCAAAATTCCGAATTTTGCAATTTGTTTAAACAGTTATTGTTTAAACAAATTATGCAAAATTCATTTTTTCGAAAATCTGACAGCGGAAATGGATTCTACATCGAAAATTACTGAAGGAATGACTGTTAGTTCTATGATTATCCAATTTGTTAACTAATAATAGCGTTATAAACAATTAGTGAAATGAACCAGCTGCATGCATAGGTGGACAATGTGGGGAACCCGCGCACGCTCGAGATTTACTCATTTCACTCACGCACACCGAAATGCTCTGGCTATCCGTGTGAGGAATGAGCATTAATGGGTTAAGATGAAAGCGCTCAATGTTAAGCAGGAAGACAGAAGAAAAAATTACAACAAAAGAAGGCATCGTTGTCAAAATCGTTGTTAAAGAAAAACAAACTGATACATTGATTTATTTTACTGTGATGGATTAGATCATATAGCAGCTATTTGTTCAAGTCCTAAGAAAAAAAGTGATTTAAAACAATACTTAACAGAGAAGAGTGCAATGACCTTAGCTGCGAATACAATCGTTGCAACTATTGATAATTGATTGGCAAATAGTGGAGCGTCAGTACACATTACAGGAAGATGAGAATGATTCTTGAAGCTTGAACCCACGTCAATGAAGTTTTCATTAGCAAATGGCGAACAAGTATCCATTCATAGTCGTGATGAAGTTAAAATCGAATGTCTAGTAAGAGGCAAATGGCAGTCAATGATTCTGGTCAAGTATGAAGGATGTGTTCTTCATACCTGGTGTAGGCTCTTTTTCGCTTATGTTTATGGGTAAGCAAGGTGCGCCGCAGTGTGTCCAAAGACAACTGATGTATTTGAGACTTTCTTGTATCTAAATATAATTTATTCTGCACAGTATATACAATATTTACAAGTGGTAGCACAGTGTACTATACTTCGCCTCCTTATGGGAGTGCGAGTATGTGTGTGTCTTATAGTGGCCCTGATAAGGGCCGTTTGCCTAGTTACGCCTTACAGGCGCTCACGCCACTCTATCGTCGGCTGGGTGGTGGTCCGATGCCGAGGGCCCCAACGTCTCAGAGCCGGTGTTCCGGGTGACGTATAGGATCTTTCCGGGCTGCCCGTCTGCGTCTGCCGCTCCGCTGTGGTCGGCGCGTCCGCTTGCGTCGAGCGGGATTCCTTGGGTGTCGGCCCGCTCGTCGGCGGAGGACTCCCAGTCCCCGGTGCTCTGCGTGCCTCGGTGGTAGCATAGTGGCACTGCACGCCTCGGTGTACCCTCGCTGGTCGCTGTGAGAGTGATTCTCGCAATGGAGATAGCAGCGTCGGAGGCTTCCAGAAGGGCGAGGTCGGTCGCCGGACTCGGATGTCCCAAGTAGCCAGGAACTCCTTCGGCGGCCTCGTCCGTCTTGGTGGCGACAGGTGTAGTGGCGTAAGCCTCCACTTGGTCGAAGCTGGCTCCGACAGCGACTGAGCGGTAGCTGGCACAGCGGCGGATCTCCTTGATCGTGGTGGCAGCTTGATGCTCTACTTGATGCTTGGCTTATCTGTTTTATCCTTCGGATTCAGACACCCAAAAATCGGTGCTCCTGCTGCTTCGTTGGGGCTCTTTATACTCCTCTTGTCGTAATCTTAATTTCGAGAAAGAGTACTGTGCGAGCCCTCTGTTGTCCGTCCTTCTGTGAATCTTGTTTACTATTTTCCACTCGCGAGAAAGCTCGCGGTCCGCGGTGCTCGCGAGAAAGCTGCGCGCCTACAGGTGGTAAACGGAGCACTGTCGTTGTCGGGCTGCCGTCCGGTAGGCGCCTTCAATTCTCGTGCGATCCCGGAGACCGCCACACCTGGATTCAAGAAGAATCTTTTCAGCATAGGTGCTGTAGGAGAATTGGGCGTGATCTGTCAAATCCACAAGAATTCGATAAGTTTCAAAAGGAATCGGAAATTGATGACTGAAGCAAAAGAGACCGACAACAATTTATTCATCATGCAAATAGAGAGTATGTAGTAAAAAAACTGTCGAAAGTAAATGTTGTTGCGAATGTACAAACGTGGTACGAACGATTAGATCACGTCAAAGTTCATGCTATTAAGGAAATGTCGAAACGTGGCATGTTCGAAAGTGTCGGATAAAATGAGCCTACAGGCGAGGCATGTGAACTAGCAAAATCGCGTAGACGTTCAGAATCAACAAGAATAAAGCCGAGTATGTGAGTTAATTCATACAAATGTTAACGATCTATTTGCAACAGCATCGTATACTGGCAAACGGTTTATTTTATTTAAGAACGAAGCGACAGGTTTTCGAATTGCATTTTTCATGAGTCATAAGAATGAGGCACTTGAAGCCTTTAAAAGATTTATAACCACTGTCGAGAATAAGTGGAAGCGATGCGTGAAGATACTTCAAAGCGATATTGGTCTAGAATACACAAACAACAAATTCTTGTCTTATTTGGAATCGAAAATTATTAAGCATGAACTGGCGGTTCCCTATACATCGGAACAGAATGAATGAGTAAAAAGGGACAACCAGACGATTAACAATAGTGCACGGGCGATGCTCATAGCAAAAAAATTGATGAGCGACTGTGGGCAGAGGCGGTAACTGCTGTTTATCTGTTGAATCATACACTAAACAATGTCCAGGTTCGACACCATACGAGAAGTAGTCTGGAAAGAAAGTATAATATCACACATTTGGATAAGTTGGTTATGTACATGTGCTAAAGGTTAAGCGAACCAAATGGACATCAAAGGTTCAAAAAATGATTTTGATCGACTATGAAGATGAGTCATCAAATTATCGACTAATGGAGCCAAATAATCCAAAGGTAATTGTGTCTGCAAATGTCAAGTCCCATGAAAAAACTAAGTGCAAAATCGAAATGGAAAAGGACTGAAAGCTACAGTTTGTTGAAGAAGAGCAAAAGAAACCCAGTGGATACTGTAGTTGAACAAAATATCAAAGAAGATAGTATAACAGATATTGCCGTCGAGCAAGGTGTTGAAGAAAACGGCATTGATGAAAATACAATCAGATACAATCCTGAGTAATCAATATAAGCTACGAAATCGCAGAAATTTGCATCCACCGGATAGATTCGAAGCAAACCTGATCGAGTTTGAAGAACTGTCAACGTATACAGAGACTATGGCTAGTAGCAATACAAAAGAATGGAAAGAAGCTATTGACATTGAACTGGAAACACTGAAGAAAAATAAAATATGGATTGTTACAACTCTTCCAGAGGGTAAGAGAACTATTACGTATAAATGGGTCTTTAAGAGCAAGTGTAGTGAAACCGGTAACATTGAGCGATTTAAAGGTTGGTAGCAAGAGGTTATAGTCAAAAGAAAAACATAGATTATATAGAGACATTTGCGCTTGTTGTTCGCTACAAAAGTATACGTACTCTGTTAGCCATAAAACTTTGAGCTGAGGCAATTTGATATCAAGACTGCATTCTTGTATGGAGAACTCATTATAGTCAAGCTTAAAAAGTCTTTGTATAGCCTGAAGCAATCACCGCGCCAGTAGAACAAGATTCCATGAATTCTTAGCAAAGTCTAAATTCAAAATTAGTAATGTAGACACATGTATGTATCAAGAGTCCATTGATGATGAAACTGTATTACTGGCATTGTATGTCGATGACAGTTTAACTTTACTTGCAAGGAATCAAGAGACAATTCACAAGATCTTAAGGGGGGAGACTCGTGTAACGCGCTAAAAGAAAGGTCATTTTTGAAGATTTTTTTTAATAAGAAAAAATTAACAAATTTTTTTAAAATTTTTTGTGTTGTTTGTAAAACTATCGAACTTATTAAAAAAAATTATTTTGGCCTAAAAATATATATATTTAACGAATATGGCGGCTTTTTAATTATGATGCAGAGTTTCACGCTGTGCAGCCTATAGCTTTATAGAACGGACCTAGAACAAAAACCAATGAAAATTTATTTTCCTTATGATACTGCGCTCTAGTTATACCTAAATCCGCAAAAGAAAAATACATAATTCATAAAAATACAGCGCTTTGAAAAAAAAAGTTGATTTTTTCGATAAAATTTTGTTAAAAATCTGAAAAAAAGAAATGTTAAATAAATCTGTTTTGTCATACATTTAGGTATAACTAGAAGAGAATTTATTTGCCTTTAAAATCCTTTTTGTTGCAAGTCAATTGATCAATTAGTTTTTTAGCTATGTTGCACAGCAGATTGGAAAAAGTAGTTTCGAGAAAAACGCGTTTAAAGTTTTCGATCGAAAAAAGTAAAGTTTTCGGAGACTTACCATTATTTGCAGCTAATCTGCTATTCCTGCTATATTTACATACATAGGTAATCTCCAGGGACGCCCCAAATATGCTACGTTTTTTATTTTGACGAGCTATTGTATTTTTAATAGTCTCAAAGACGAGAGAAATCGGGCGCTCCGACTACCGCGTATACCTGACCGCACGGTGCGGCAGTGTCTGTAGCATATTTAAAAAGTTTTATTTTGTTATAAAACCCTTTGTACAATATTCTACATACTAAAAACTATCGATTTCAGCAAAAAAAAAAATCGATTTTTTTGATCCGTTACACGAGTCTCCCCCCTTAAAAGCATTAAAAACTCAATTTGAAGTGACAATTAGCAGTGCTGCTTATTTCTTGGGTCTAGAAATTAAGAAAGACTGAAACAATTACGATTAGTCAGGAACAGTACATAAAGAGGATACTGAAGAATTCGGTAAGTCGGATGCAAAACCTATATCAACTTCAGGCGAAGCAAACAAGCATCTGAAATATTTACCATAGGATCAAGTGAATGTATCAATGAAGGAAATTCCTTATCAACAAGTAATTGGATCATTGTTGTTTGCAGCCTGTGTATGAAGATCAGATATCATGTTTGCGATTAGCCAACGTTAGCAAGTTTTCAATCAATTCATCAATGGAACACTGGCAAACAGTAAAAAGAATACTGTATTATCTTAAAGGTATCCGAGGTATTACTTATCAGTTTAATGGAAATAATCAGCTTATCGCATATTGTGATGCTGATTACGCAAATGATGAAGAGACAAGAAAATCAACAATAGGTTTGGCAATGATTCTGGCTGGAGGGTCAATTAGTTGGACAAATTGAAGTCAAAATGTAGTGGCATAATCAACAGCAGAGATCGAATACATTGAGGCTGCAGATGTAACAAAAAAGATATTGTGGCTTCGAGAACTACTGAAAAATGTTGGCGTTGAACAGAAGAATTTAATGGTATTGCGAATTGACAATCAAGTTGCAATTAAACTAATACGTAATCAGAGTGGTATCGTCCAACGAAACATATCGATGTCAGATTCTATCTGATACGAGATCACGTCGAGAGAAAGAATATCTGCATTGAATACGTGTCAAGCAAGAAACAAGGCAGACATCTTCATAAAGAGGCTACCAAAAGAAACATTCACACAGTCTCGAGATGAGCTTAATATTGTTTAAATATTTTTTCTCTTTTAATAGTATGCGGACATTAGTGGGAGTGTTGAAAATAGAATTCGATAGTACTAATTTTAGTAGTGTTTCTTTTGTAGATAAAAATTATTAGAATTCGTTCTTATTGGTTTTAGGAACGCTCATGCTTCCCCCTACCTTTTTTTTTATTCAATATATCTCATAAGTCACGCTTTTATTGCATTACAGAGAATGCTGTTAATCACAAGTTTCTTTAAATAATAAACGTTATTTTTTTATTTATTTCTGTCATCAAAGGTGCGTACTCTTTATTGCTTAATCTAACAACAAAAACAAAATTCTGAACAAACTTCAGAAAGTAAATCTAAAATTTGTTGCCAGATTTGCAATAATTTTGGGCATGTCGGTAAAGACTGCCGTTCAAAATTAAAGTATCAATCAAATTCTAGGGATAATGTGTTTTGTCTGTTAGAAGTTACTGGAAAGAAACGGGTCATCTTCTCAAAAATTGTGAATTATTGAATACAAACAATCGAAGGAAAATAAACGAGCAAGGAAACGCCAACGGATCTTCAAAGTCGGATGTGCAACAAGGATCCGAACGAGTTTTACACATCTCAAACATCAGCATTTCAAAAGACTCAATAGATAAAAACGTATTAAAAGCACGACCTGTTATGGTAAATCTCAATAAACACAGTTGAATGCCCACTGTCCAAGTCAATCTCTATAAATCAGCTCCGAACTTTTATGTTAAATATCGGTTCTAGATCAAATATAATTAAGGAAAATCTCATCCTTAATGGTAAAATTGTTAATTACACTAATATTTTAAAATTAAATGGCATAAATGAATATTCAGTTTACACACCTTTGGATCACATTATCCCTTTTCGAAAAGAAAGTAAATTTTTATATTGTCAAATGTTCCAATTCCACAATCCGGTATATTGGACAATGATTTTTTTCAAATAGACTTCCTCGAAAAAGGTTACGCGAACAGACACTTAAATGTATCGAGAATTAATATACTTTTCTTTTCACCAGAAACCATCATAGTCTCTTCACAAATCTTTATTTTATGTAAGAATAGGGAATCTTGAAATTAAAATAGGATACATACCGAGATTAAAGATAATTCACGGAATTTATCTAGGAGATACTATAGTAGAAAATGTCTCAGGAAAAGTATATTTAAATATTATAAGACAAGCACATTAGACAAAGAAGTAGAAGTCCAAATATCAACCTTGCAACTTAAATCTCTGGATAAATTATTTGATGACCATGAATCAAATATGGAGATGCAAAATAATCGAGAAAAAGATACAAATATACAACCTAATACCTCTTACATAGTTAAAGGATAATCAAATTTTATTGGAAATTATCTAATATCATTGTTAATTCAAAAAGTGATGAAAACAAGATTATAAATAATAACAAAGACATAATAAATAAAAAAATCTACAAACAAAGAGAATAAAATGTTAAAAGAAACAAAGAAGGTAAAATTAAAAATAAGGACAAAAATAAAGTTAAAGAAAAAATCAAGAACAAAATTATGAGAGGAAATAAGAACTTAAAAAAAATTTTCAATCTATCTAGATATATATCAAGAAGGAAGTTTCCAAACCTTCTCAAAGATTCTAAATCCTAAAATCTTTGGAGGAGAAAATTACCAAACCTCTCCTGAAAATTTTAATTTCAAAATCCTTGGAGAGGGAAGTTATCAAATCTTTCCTGATAATTTAAATAATCCCAGAATTACAGAAGAATATTTCTAAACTTCTCTGGTAAATTCTGCTTCTGTCGATTGCGAAGAGGGAAGTAATCAAACCTCACTACACGATACATTTTCTTGTTTAAAAGAGTCAAAAGGAAAAAATTCTTTAATTCTCCTAAAAAATATAAAATTTCCAAGGGTTGAAACACCCATAAAAAATTTTATAAAAAGAGCAAATATATCGTTCTAATATTAAAATCTTCTACAAAAAGAAAAATAAACCGTCTTCAAAAAACTTGGCAGCCACACAAACTCAATCTCAAGAAATGATAGAAAAATTTATGTGGATACGAAAATCGAAACATAAAGAAACTAGGTAAGAAATGCAACAAAAAGCCGACATCTCCTATGAATGTTTAGTAGTATCTGAAGAACTTAAGAAGAACAAACTTACGGAAATTATAGGATTATTATGTTTAGAACATTTAAATATACAAGAAAGAAAAAGTGTAATAACTCTTATCCACTAGTCAGGATAAATTTCATATTCCTGGAAAAAAATGAAAGTCAACTTATGTATTGCAACATCAGATACCGACAACAGATGATTGGCCCATCAATACCGACAATACAGATTCCCACAAATTCATAAAAAGGAAATAAACAAGCAGATAGAAAATTGCTAGAAGGAGGCATCGTAAAGCCTTCTCGTCATGTAATACACTTATTTGGATTGTACCAAAAAAAAAGGACTCAAAAGGTATTAAACTTTGGAGAATGGTTAGATTTTCGTGCTCTGAATAAATAAAACTATTGGCAATGCTTATCCATTGCCCAACATCGTCGATATTTTAGTTTAATTACAAATCTTCATTACAAATGTCATTACAAATTTGATCAGATACCTTTCGGCTTAAAAAACGCTCCTGCTACTTTTCAACAACTAATGAATTTAGTACTATCGGGATTACAAGGCAAGAAATTATTTGTTTATATGGATGATATTGTTATTTACGCTACTTCATTAGAAAAGCATGAAGAAAAATATAATTTACTAATAGAACGACTTCGCAAAGCCAACTTAAAACTACAACCTGATAAATGTGAAAAAACAAAGTAACTTACTTTAATCATGTTATCAGTAAAGATGGAGTTAAACCCAATCCTAAGAAATTGGAAGCAATTTCCCGAACTTAAAACGAAAAATATTAAACAATTCCTTGGATTAGCAGGATACTATAGAAGATTTATATCAAAACATTAGCCAAATCTTTAACAAATTTATTAAAGAATGATACGCGTTTTAACCTCCGCTCAAGAACGGTCATTCGAAACGTTAAAATAAAAATTATGCGAAGATACATTTTACAATGTCCTGATGAATGTTTT
This sequence comes from Cephalotes varians, assembly GCA_037157785.1. Lineage (NCBI taxonomy): Eukaryota > Metazoa > Arthropoda > Insecta > Hymenoptera > Formicidae > Cephalotes > Cephalotes varians. The sequence continues at coordinate 61,510 of JANQDE010000450.1, forward strand.
TCGAAATTTTTTATATTAACTATTGATGCTTCTGGAATAACTGTAGGAAGTATCTTGTCACAAGGAGAAATAAATAAAAATCGATCGATAACATATACTTCACAAACTTTAACTAACAATGAAATAAAATATGACACGTATGAAAAAGAAGTCTTATTATCAATATACTGTGTTAGTATTTTCGACCATATTTATATGGGCGAAAACTTATTTTAGTCACAAATCATAACCTTTATTTTGATTTAAAAATGCACAAGATGCAAATATAAGAATACTGGAGATTAAAATTAGCAGAATATGATTATGATGTTGTATATAAAACTAATGTAAATGCTGACGCCTTGTCCAGAAATTCCGTAAACTTTAAAGAAGCAGATTGCAATATAATTAACCATGATAAATTTCTGAATCTCCAAAATCCAACACAGAAATAATCTCTAAAATGTTGGAAAAATCTGATGAAGACGAGGAGGATGAAAATTTCGAGCTATATCTTTCAGACGATGAAAAATTTGACAACTTATCAAATGCTATAGAAGAAAATTTACTTAATGGAAATATTGATTCAATACTCTTTACGCAAGAAGAACTATGTGAATCATCAAAATTACAAATTACAGAAAGAGCATTAATCCATGATTCTCCTAGAAATGATAGAATACTAACTTAAAGCCAAGCTAAAAGTAGGAACATTGATCAAGAAAAATCATTTAAGGATTCGTGTAGAAATAAAGACGAAATCGAAGAAATAGAAGATAGAAATAATCCACCAGGTAAAGGAAGTGATAATGAAAACACCGACGATAAAGAAAAATCAAGTATCAATAATAAAAAAAATCAAATCCCAAATAAAACCTAACATTGTCGATATTCAAACATTTAAAAATAACGTAATTAAAACTCGTGACTTATTATTTTTACGCAAAGACAACGTTGCATACTTTGACACTAATGGGAAACCGTTAGACTCAGGCTCACAAAAACTGTTCGAACGTAACGATATCCCAAAACTAGGACTAACTCTTAACTTAGGAAAAGCAAAGACCACAAAATACTGCTATATAACTTTGCCCATTAGCGAACGGGAAGGCCTAACAATGACTTTAAATCAAATAACTGCATTAATAAAGGATTTACGAAATACTGTTGATAAATTGAATCTAGAAACTGTCAGAAACTGTTAAAACTGTCAGCAAAAACAGATTTTGTAAATAATGTATTAATGGAACAATTATTAATGGAACAAATATTAAATCCTTGTTGCAATTAACTTTTGTTAATTCAGTAATCAAACTAATTATATGCACTGGGATGATAAAATATCCTCCTAAAGATCTCCGCCCTACCATAATCGGTAAATTTCATTGTTCATCTACCAGAGGATATCGAGGCATTACAAAAACATATCATAGAATAAAATATAATTATTATTAAGAAAACTTGTGAGCTGACATACGATATATTCAACAACGTTTACAATATTAATTAAAAGAATTGGTACGCGTAAAAACCAAGCAGTCAATGATGATCACTGATTCATCAGGATCTTCTTTTGATAAAGTAGTTATGGATATTATAGTATTGATCTTTATCTAAAACTGAAAGAGGAAATGAATATATCTTGACATTGTAAGATCAGTTAACTAAATTCTGCATGGGAATATCATTGCCAGACCAAATCTCCGAGAGAATAACGGAAGCCTTTGTTGATAAATTTATCTGTATATTAGGAGCATCTAAAGCAATATTAATCAAGGAAGAAACTTTATTAATGAATTATTGAAGAAAATCGCAAAACTATCTAGAATTCGCAAATTTCGAACAACGGCTTGTGACGTGACGCCTTCGGCGGCACTGTCACAAGGGCAATAGTCCGACCAGAAAGGGAAACCTCGGGGATTATCCTCCTTTGTCTTGGAGCAAGTTCATCCTGCCATTACTTAGTGTGCATTATTGTTGTTCTTTAATTTTGTTTTACTATTTTATGAGTCTAAAGGAACACTCTAGAGTGGAAACCGGAGTGGTCGGCAGTCGGAAAATCTTGTAGCATCAACATCGTTTTTGGAGAGGAGTATCCTGGAAAGGAGAGAGTGCCTGAGGAAGTGTCGTCGCAGGTCCTGAGTCAAGTTCCTGCCCCTATCGACTAAAAGGTCTTTTTAATTTAGCATCTCGTTAAAGCCTACGGTTTTGGAACCACGGTTCCGGAAAAAATGGACATTTCCGTGTGGTTGAACGGAGGCAGAATCACAAGGTCGACGAAGGATCTTGGGGAGGATGCTCGCCACAACCTGGTCAGCCGGGATCCTACTCCAAAAGGAATGGGAAAATCTCTATAATACCGACGGACCGAAAGAGTGTTTCCGAAATTAGCGGATCTAAGAGTCATTAAGGGACGAAGGCGCTTTATGTTCCCTATTGATGAGATGCGCGGAAAAACTGCACAGGACTCGAGGGGCCTGAGCGAGCGCCGACGGCAGCCACTGTTCGGTAAGCCAGCCTACCGAAAGAATGACCCGGAGAGAGCCCGGTGTTTTCAGCAACTTTGTAAGTCACCACTCCGGCCACGTATTGTGATAAGCTCCGGACAGGGCAAGGCCTCGTGTGTCATTATCGCGTCATAAAGTAAAATAAATTTGTAATTACTGGCGTGCGAAGCCGAGCAAGTATCCGATCGTTAAAGTATTGTTACCGCAAGGCTGACCTTTTTTTTTTTTTAAGTGGGAGAAATTCATTATGAACACCCGTGACCCGCGGAGAGGGGCCGCGGGTTGTACCGGACTCTTACCGGCTAAAATTCCCACTAGTGTCCTGCCATGACGATAGTTCCGAGCACCCCGGGCATCACCAAACGGTATTTTTCCGGTCAGGCTGGCCTGCCCTGGGTATTGTGGGGGGGAGAATTCCTCTCAGGCATATTGCTGCCGACGATCATATTGCGTATCATTGTTGTCTTATCGTCTTGGTATATTGTCGTGAATTCGTATCGTGTATTGTATCGTTTCGGATTGCGAGTTCTGAGTTTTGTTTTGTATATCATACCGTATTGTTTCGAACTGATGACCCGCGAGTTACCGTTTAGTGTAGCGCATTGCGTCATTTTTGAAATTGTTTTTGAGTTGTCAAGTTATTGTTTCTAGCATGTTGTATCATAAGTCATAACAAAAAAGTGATCGCCTATCGTATCGGTTTCAAATCGACGGATTTGCGCAGCATCGCTCTCAGCGGAACTGCCGGTGCCGCATCTCCGCGAGGGTCGTGACCGCTGCGAAATGGTGTCGATGTGGCTATGAGAGAACGGAATGTGATGTGAAGCGTCATTAAAGGACGCCTATTTTGTGGGAAGCATTACCGGAGAATATTGCGTATCTCTATTTCAGTGGAGGGTGTTACGTCGAGTTTTCGAGAGTATATTCTGAGTCGCGCGTCCGACTTTTTAGGGTATCATATTGCCCTATACGTGTATTTCTATTTCTGTTTCTTTTCTTTTTTTTGGTTAAATATATTTACATCTTTATTATTTTATTCTGTTCTGTGTTGGTCACTGCTTTTGCCTTCTCTCTTTCAGGCCTTGTCATCCGATTTAAAAGAATCACGCTCCTCTACTAAATACTGAGCGAGAAGTGGCTGGACTAATATCGAGATTCGTAGAGTATTGGAGTGGCGCGATTATTCATGCCTCGCGCCTATTTCTTGAGTATCGCTGTCACATATCGTATCGTTCAGGTCATTGCGTACCGTATCGTTCAAGTTGTCGTATATCTTATCGTTACTATCATCGCGTATCGTATCATCATTATCGCCGCGTACCATATCATCCTTATTGTCGCGTATTGTACCGATCTAACAATTAAGAATTTGAGCCCTCTCGGGATTCGGCGGTTTCATGGGCTAGCCCGTCGTAGGTTTTTTACCCTCAATCGAATCGTTAGAAATCGTGGATTATTAGAAAAATCGCATCACGCGCTAGGAGAATATTTAAAACAATACGCAAATGAGCAAAAACAAAGGGATAGATGGATCAGTCTCGCAATGTTTAATTATAATACTAGCGTACATGAAGCAACAAAACACATTCCATATGAATTAGTCTTCGGAAAAATAGCAAGAATTCCATTAAATGAACTTTTACCACCAGAAGATAAATGAACTAATTATAATGATTATCTAATCAAAAAAGAAATAAAGTTTTTAGTAAGCAATACCAAAATCTTGTCCCAAAAATCTTGATATTTTTACTTACATAAATTCTAAATTTGTTTACGTGAAAAAACGGGAGCGTCCCGTTTGCCCACGTTGCGATCGATCACAGCCACTCACAGCGGTGTCTAGAGGCATTCAAGCACTGTGAGTGGTTGGTAGTCAATTGCAACGTGGCCAAACGGGCGCTACTCATAATTTTTACCATATAAAAAGACAACTTCTCAAGGAAAAACTTCACTTCGCTCATCGGCCAACATTCCGAACCGCTGAGTCTGCGATTCCGAACCTACTCCGCTTCCTGGAGCAAACGAGCAAGAATCAAGGGAGGAACTGCGTGTTCTCGGTCTCTATCGAGCGTTCTTACTCGCTGTTCTCCTAGATTTCTGAGCTTTCGACGAGATCAAGAGGAAAAGCGTTCTCTGTCTCTGCCGAGCGTTCTCGGCAGTCGACCGCTCACTCCACGCCTGAATCTCTGAGCCTTCGATGAAACCAAGGGGTAGAGCGTTCTCTGCCTCTGCCGAGCGTTCCTCAGAAGACACGGCAAGAACCAGGAGGTTGAGCGTTCTCAGCAGTTATGCCCTCCTGACCAACCTACATCCACGCCCATTCAAAACCTTCGGGTTACACGCCTCGCGTTCGCGATCTCTCGCGCCACACACGCACACTAATTAAGACCGTCCCCGCGATCGGGAAAACGTACGCCCGCCTTTCGGCAACGTGCGAATTTGAGTCGGTCCATCGATCACGAATTGATCCTGGCTCTCGATACCTGGCGCCGCCCTGCGGATCACCGCGACTGATATTCGAAAGAATACGTCGATTGTAACCACGACTCGCGTATCACTGTAACGTCGTCATCACTTTCTGGAATTATAATGCGCTCGTTTTTGTCAGTGTTACATTCATTATCATTCTGTAATATACGCACCGCTTGTCAATCTCTGTAACTGTTGTAATCAATCTACATCCTTCTCGCGTTTTGTTTTATGAATAAATCTATTTTTTGTGTTATGTAATTACTAGTCTGCTTCTTTCTTTTCTACGACCGCTTTCTATCCTTGGCCACGATCCACAAACCAGTCCGCGCTATCGAAACCCTTTTATTTTACTATGTTAGAGTTCTAACAAGGAAAATATAGAACATGTTGTTTATGAAATACTGTATATTTAACAAATACAATAAGTATAAAATTATTGAAGTTTTATTTTATTCTATTATTGTTATATAATTATTATTCTATAGTATTTAAAGTTATAAGTTTAAAAGCATTTCGATATATATTTATAGATGCGATCATTTTGAACAAAAAGTTCTAATAGACACGCACGCACGCACGCACGCACACACACACACACACAACAAGTAGAAAGTACGAAAAATTTCGAGATATTAATGAAATAATACAAGCCCATGCATGACTATTTAATTTTCGCTTTATACTCGCCATTAACTATAGAATAGAATAATTGCAATAATTGCCTTTATAAATCTCTTTTCTTTAAAATAATGAAATCAAGTACTGGCTCAAAAGATTAAAAATCAACGTACGAGAAAAGAGAAAGCTATGAGCCTAACTGGATGTTAATCGCTAATAATTTATTACAAATTAAATGTGTTTACATAAACAAATGAACCTCAAAACGTTTTCGACTCCTATCGAGTCATCCTCAGTGACGATATTAAAAACAGTTAAATTAAAAATAGTTATGCCGCAATTTCAAACAATTTTTACATTATCATGAACACTTAAATGTTACGCATGTGGTGCTTAGACAATGTACCGTTGTACCTTGTCATCGTAATTGTCAACGAGCAATAGGTGGTCAATCATTCGGTGCTTATCATGTATAGTGCTCCTTTGATCGCTGTTCCATATGCAGTAAGATCTCCGCAGTCGTCCATCCTTACTTTTTCTCTGTTAGCACTTCGCATTACTGACGAAGCGACCAAGGTGTTCGCCGATTTGTTTTTATTATTTTTATAAACGTACTCGATCTTTATAAACAATTTTGCAATAATAATAAACAATTAATACAATTGCACTAACGAAGTCGATAGTATTCTTATACTTTAGCGAGACTTATCTTCCAAGAATCAAGTACGATATATAATACGAATTTCTGTCACATTATTATTGACTTAATAAACAGCTCTGCAGTCAAATCTCAAATGAACAAAGAAACCGATTATGATTGTTACCAAAAGAAAGGAGGAGGGGGGAGAGAATCAAGGAAGAGAAGGTGGATTAGGAAGAGGAAAGGAAATCTATAATCGGGAGATATGCATCTGGAAGCAAATCCGTATCGCTTTGCTTGTTTAAATCATTTTGCTGTCTCTTTATAAAAATTATCTCAGGTTATTAGCGACTGACATCCAGCTAGGGCAGTTATAGCTCTTTTTTTCTCGTGCGTTGATCTCTTTTCTTATTAATAACTATAAATTTTGCCAGATCATGTATCTACGTGTATTTAACGTTGCTTCTTTGATAAATCAAAGTACTTCATCCCCGAAATGTCAATATAGATCCTATCCTACGTGGATATTTTCCACGTGGAAAGTAGAGTTATATAGGGTTATACGTAGTATGCTTTGAGGATTCAATGAAAAAAAGAAGAGGCTTTCTATTGGGAAATCGATTAGATGTTGTCCTTGGGACTTTGTTGGGACCAAGTAAGCCTATAAGGCTCTAGGCTGCTCTAGGCAAACCTTCTACCACATGTGAAGAATGTGAAGAATCTCAATAGGGAAATTCGTAAGATTATGTTTTTGGAATCTTGAAATAGAGTAGTTCGAGACCTTTCAGGGTTGCCTTGAACAGCAAACCTTCAGTCATATAACCCTGTGATTCTGAAAATTCAATAAAAGCAATTTGAGGAATCTCAATTGGGAATTCAATGAGAATGTAACTTCGTAAGTGGAGTATCTTTTCAGGTAACGTATGCTTAGGTTTATTTCCTCAATATATTAGGCAATATATTGAGAGATCTGCATGGCAAAGTTTTAAAAATGTAGTAGAAAATTTCTTAGGCAATCATAAAAGTGAGAATTACGAAGAATTAGCTGAATTGATAGAGAATTACCGGCAACTAAAATGCTTGATGAATTTGAAATTGCACTTTCTCAAATCACATTTCCAACATTTCTCAGACAATCTTGGAGATTACAGTGAAGAACAAGTCAAAAGATTCTCTCAAGATATTAAAGAAATAAAGCGCTGATCAAGGAAGGTGAGATGAACATATGATGACAGACTTTTGTTGGATGTTGAAGAAGGAACATGTGATGAAGGACAGAAAGCGTAAAAGAAATCCGTTACATAGGTCGTTCGAAGATAAAAGAGTTCGCAAAAGCAAGAGATCTAAAAGTGAAACCTAAGCATACATTACCTGAAAATGATGCTCCATGATATTCCACTTACGAAATTATATTCTCATTGAATCCCCAATTGAGATTCTCCAATTTGCTTTTATTGAATTTCCAGAATCACGGGGTTATACGAATGAAGGTTTGCTGTTCAAGACCTGAGAGGTCTCGGGCTACTCTATTTCAGGATTCCAAGAACATAATCTCATGAATTTCCCTATTGAGATTCTTCACATTCTTCATATGTGATAGAAGGTTTGCCTAGAGTTGCCTAGAGCGCTATAGGCTTACTTAACAAGGTCCCAAAGACAACATCTAATCGATTCCCCAATACAGAGTCTCTTCTTTTTTTCATTGAATCCTCCAGTGTTATAGAGTTATACAGTTAGAAGGTTTGCCGTTAAAAAGCTGTGGCATCAGAGATTGCTTGATTCCGAGATTCTAATGTCACAATGACATGAAACCCCCTATTTATCCCACTTTTTCAGTTGGATCTTTAGAATGAAGAGGTTACGAGGTTATGGGGTTATGAGACGATGAGGTTGTGGGATCATGTAGTTCTGGATGTATGATACTCAAGTACAAGGTTCCGAGGTCACAATCTTATTAACTCTCCAATCAAGATTCTCCGCTGTTTTCATCGGATTTCCAAGAGTTGAGAGTTATGACATTAATGAGTTATGGAATTTTACGGATGTTTCTTAGAGATATGTTGTCAAAACTGGAATATCACAATGTTGTTAGATTAAAATTTCTATGTTGAATCACATTTAGAATCTGATTCAAATGAGCTGGGTAAGCAATACTAAGATTCAACAGTTTTTTGATATTTAAAAAAAAACCCTGACGTGCTGGAACAAAATGGAGATTAGATTCGTGTTTAGCGGCTCAAAATACAAGTGATAGATATGGTCAGTTCCAGCACAGACTTTTTTTTTGTGGGCCTATGTTATTCACAATGTGGATTCCACGTGAAAATTGTACGGTACTAAAAATATATCCACGTGATATTCATGTAGTATTCCGATGAATTTTTTTCATCATTTTGCAATTTATATTATATTATATACAATATTTTATAATTATTTATATTATATACAATATTACCTAAACAAATTGCTCTATATACTTCTAAAAAAGGTGTTCAAGCATGCAGAGGCCTGAGAAAGCTCACTCTGCTTGCGAACATAATGGATAAGTGCGATCGGAAAGAAGTCTGAGAAGCTCTTTCTGTTAGAGCGATGATTGATCGGGCTGTCCGAAGATCCTTATGAACGCTGCCTATCGCATCTTGCGTGCGAGTAAAGATTCATCCGCGTCGCCCTCTCGGAGCGGTGGCATGTACTCGCACCGGCAGGCGCGTGTTCACGCTGGCAAGCGCGCACAGCGTAGCTCGTGTAACAGTGGCGATACCGCCACAGCATATTAGTAAACGTTAATCGCGAACCATTGTAAGTATCTATATACAGGGTGGACCATTTTAATCCATCCAGTCGAATATCTCGAAAACCAAGCCCGGGAGAGAAAAATTTTTCAGATAAAAGTTGTTTGGTTTCGAAGGGACCATAAGATGGTACCATTGGTTTGACCTTGAAGAATTATTTGAAAGTCACATGAAAGTCATCTCAATTTTTTTAAATGGCATCCCCTATTTTTTATTACATATTCTTGTAGCTAACCTCGAGAGCTTTCCAAAACACT
>JANQDE010000046.1:0-48080 GCA_037157785.1 Cephalotes varians
ATATTTAAAGATTATTTCTAAAAAGTTTGCAAAATACTTTATATTAAAATGTATCACGAAAATGTCAGAAAAAAATCTCTTAATCTATTGACTTTGCGACAATTTTACTTTAGCATTTTTGTATGCGGAATAACTAGAAAAATCATTTTTTGTAAAAAATAGTTATATACATTTATTTAAATAAATAACAGTGATTTCTATGTGACCTTAAAAAATCAATTTTTTCGAGAAATGAATTTACTATTATTGCTTGATTTCTGATGCCAATCTGCTATCTTATTATGTGAACAGATTTCGTCGACAAAATGGAAGCAGAATAGGATCGTAGTTGATATCAATCTGCTAACATTTTATGACTAAATCTGCTGCCAGTCTGTCGACATTTTGCTAACATTTTGCTTACTGGGAAAATGATAATAAAACTTTATTTTTATAATATATTTTAACTGAAATATTTATGCAATACAATATATTACACATACATTTATAAAAATTGAAAACGCGTTTGAAAAGTTTTACGATAGATCTTGTAAGGTTAAGTAACTAAAAGTTCCTACACATTCTGTGTATATTGCGTTCCATTTAACTGGCAAAATGTGTTTGAGTGTGTTAACTTGTGCCTCCTAAATGGAAAACAGCCAGAGTTAACAGCGTCTTCCTGACGCACCTTATGTACCTAAAGACCCAGCTACATAAGGGCCATTCTACAATAAGCTATAAGTCATAAATCAGAAGTTAGAAGCAATAAATTGATCAACGAAGTATTTTTTTCACATTTGTCTGTGATTGGTCAATTTATTGCTTTTGACTTCTGATTTATGACTTATGGCTTATTTTAGAAAGCCTCTAAGACACAGCACGCAAATCGTAAGTCGCAACGCAGATGCGATAGCCAATCAGAAGCGTTAGTGATAACTATTGCTGCTTCTGATTGGCTGTCGTGTCTGCGTTGCGACTTGCGACCCACATGTTGCGTTATATAGTTAAGTCTTAATGCTTTAGATTGATATCTTGTATTATGATGATATCTTTCCATGCAAATATTTACAACAAAATATAAAAAATGCAATAATTATTTGAGTACAATAATTCATTTAAATGTACATTTGAGTCATATTCTTAAAATTTCTAATTTGAGAATCGATTAAAGCTAAACACTGACATTGTAAAGTGTACATAGTTAATCCCATGTGCATTAATATCAAACGCTCATGAATTATCGATTCTATATATTTGATATGTTATCAAGATTCAAATAATACATTTATATTTACATTTTAATAAAGAGTCAGTGTYTCTTTTAACCTTTTCCAAACCGTTCCTCTGTATATTTTCATTGTCGATTTGTATTTAGTAACACACGCTCCGTGATACTGTGAGAATATAAGAGAGAATGGCAACGCAGACAAATATTCAACATAATTGGCGGAACTATTTTACCAGAATTTCGAATRWTTCTSTAAAATGTAATATKTGTRATGAGTGTYYTTCAAGAAAACATGCTCCGATACATTTATACACGTATCATAATATAATTGCTCAAAAACTCATTTTCAAATGGAATAACGACAATCACTTAATATGGCAACATTTCTCTAAAAAAGACTTATTTACTGCAGAATGTAAACATTGTGGCACATTATTCAATAGTGCGTATAACAAAAGTGATTTAGACCGACATTTGAGATCAGTTCATTCACAAAAAATAGCTGCAATACAAGAAGAAATTACACGTACTTGGATATCACCACATTTCACATTTGACTTGGATAGTTGTAATATAAGTTGCATGCACTGCAGTTATTCTGTTAAAATATATGACGGAATGGATGTTTTAAAGAATCATTTGAGTAACAGTCATCATATAAATGAAGATTTAGGATTTCATGGAAAAACTAAAAATTATAACGTAGATGCAACGACGCAACAATCTATAACTGAAGGAAACACTGTAACTACTGTAATTACAAGTTCTCAAGATCATAATATAGGGGTAAATCGTAGTGGAATTCAAGATCCACAGAGGTAAACGTTACGAATAAATGATATAAATATCATTAACTTATTTTTCTTAAATGATTAAATGGTTAATATATCCTGTTATGTGTAAAAAATACATTAAAATATTACTTATACATTTAAAAATATACATGTAACATTTAGAGATATTTATCTAAATTTTTGCTTTAATAATTTAACGTTTATTATATGTATTATATAATTATTCGAATTTTGAATCTTATGTAATCATATTAATTTCTGTTAATTTAATAAAATATATTTAATATGTAAAATATATTTAATAATCTAATTAAATATGTTATAATATATCTATACATTATATATGAATATTAAGTGATAGATTTTCTAAGTATATATAGGAGTAACTACATAGGTATTATTGAATCTATATAATAATTAAGCTAGAACATTTCTTTTTAAAAAATATAAATATTAAATCCTAGTTTTACTTTTGCGATCAGTGATTATACATGATAGCAATATGAATCTTGGAATTTTAATTACTCTAATACTGTACTGATTTTTTTAAATCACTCTGTGTTTACACATAGGATCAATGACGAAAATCAACAAGAACATGCATCTCATGACAAAATCTGGAGACCGTATTGTATGTAATATCAACCTTAGTTTGGATTTGGAATTTATWARCAAACAWRCATATTTGACGAGTAATTAYCCGCTTTCCGTTGTTACGTAAYATAAAGCAGTTTTACGATTAAAGCATCAACWTTCTTACGAATAAATAATTTACTAYTTGCTTTATTCATTATTTGCTAATTAATCAAACATTTTTAAATATTCTCTTTATATCAATTTGTCAATTCATTTATCACATCTCACGTAAAGTTTTGTGAAACCAACGAACGTATTATAGTTATAATATGTATACATGTAACAGAATTATAAAACTTACTTGGATACAACTATACTATGAAATTTATTTAAATAATTGTTGTTCTCTTCGTAAAATTCAGACGTCAAAATTATTTGGATAATTCAAATGTTCTGATGTTAAAATCCGGATTGTATTTATAATTCTAATTCATATACATTTATTAATTATATAAAATGTATTATTGAAAAATTTTTTAATATAATTTTTAAATATGTTAAAATTAATTATAATTCAATAATTATAACATTATTATTGAAATGTGCATATAATTTTGGGTTCGTATTTGTTCATAAGTTCAAACTGTTTATCTCAATATTTTTATGCACAGATTAATAAAATGACTAAAAGAAATACATTGCTCAAACAAAGTATGTAATTGCATATTGTAAATTGCATAATTTTTTTGTTTAGCAACAATGTGTGTTTTTTTGTTTAGCAACAATGTGTTTTCTTTATACCAATGAATTCATCTCATTGTATTATGCATACAAAAATATTAAGATACAGTTCCAAAAAAATGAACTGTTTGAACTTTCGAACAAATACAAACACAAAATTATCAGCATGTTCAATATAGTTCTTTAATCATTAAATTGTAATTAATTTAAATTTATTTAAAGATTATGTCTAAAAAATTCGCAAAATTCTTTATATTAAAATGTATCAAGAAAATGTAAAAAAAAATCTTTTAATCTATTGACTTTGCGACAATTTTACTTTAACATTTTTGTATGCGGAATAACTTGAAAAATCATTTTTCGTAAAAAATAATTATATAAATTTATTTAAATAAATAACAGTGATTTCCATGTGACCATGTTAAAAAATCAATTTTTTCGAGAAATGAATTTACCATTATTTTTTCTCCTTCAAACTGTACAACTTTCATTTGAAATTCATTTTTTAATGAAAGCCTTCGTTTTGGAAAAATCTCAATCGTCGTTATCTTAAATTGGACACCTTGTATTTGCGTTGGTTGTAATATAAATAGACGCAAAATATACATATATACATATATTAATGAATATATACATATATTAATGGATATACATATATTAATGAATAAGATAATATTTTTTATAACTAATATATATAACAAAAATAATGTAGTGCATGAATCGATTGTAAAAAGAGAGTAACAGAAACGTTAACACTTCTTTTACATTCCATTGTTTCATTCAATTTTTCCTTCGTAAACGCTTTTTGTTTACGTTTTTACCATTTTTATCTTCTTTTACTTTCGATTTATGCTACGATTTTTATTTTTGCCGAAAATTGAGCGCAAAAAGATATTTAACTTAACTTGATTTAAAAAATGGATTTCATCAAATAAGTGTTTGGGAAATGTCGAGTTTATTTCATTTGTTAAATATCTGGAACAAATGGAGTTTCTGCGAATGCCTTGAACTCATTAATGCATCTATCTGTTAATTCGATGTTCCATTAATTGCCAAGCGACTAAAATTCTGATATATTTTAGACAATATTATTATTGTTATCGAAACACATTGAACAACTTTCTAATTTGAAGGAAATTGTTTAGCACGAAAATATAATTTGCAATTTTAATAAATAATCGTTTCTTTACCATGTTTATTATGTATCTTGGCTATTTGATCGACGAATTCGAAATTCGCTCAAGAAGACGTTAAGAGGACTAGCCAGAACTTGAATGATGTCGATAATACAGACATATCTAATTCAGAACTAAAAATGAAATGACAAAGATAACATACACAATTGTCGATAATGAAAGTGACAAGGACAACACATTTTGTATTGTTCTATTATACCAATATCGCACATACACATTCGCACAAATTTTCATAAAATGTTCTCGTATTAATTACGTGAACATCGATCCATTTGGTTACCGACACCACTGAGCCTAAAAAGCTACATCAGAGTATTGTAAAACCATCACCTCGGTAACGTAAGTCTGTGAAGGGTGGATGTAGTTAACGTTAAATATTATAAGAAAAGAAATATTATCAGAGATGTAGAGTGCTGTATCAAACTGTCGAGTAAAACTCGTATCGATTTCAGCAGCGATATAATTGCTACCGCATCCGCTTTCTCAAATTAAGTAATATTATCGTGTCACTCTCCCTCATGATTTGTCGTCATCACCAGTCGCTTGTATTGTAATTGTCGTGAATTCATACTATGAATAGTATTTTTCGTATTGCCTTGCCGCGTGGATTGTATGGGTGTAGTATTTTATGAGAGATTCGAGAATTATTGCTTGAGCTTCGTGAAACACCTGTGTCAGTTATTAATACCGTGATTTTCCGAAATTCAATTAATACCGTGAATGAGATTAGTAAATTCAGACAGTAAACATTCGTAGATTATAATTTTGATCTTCATTCGATTATATATTTATAGAGCTCGATGTCGAGGATTACCTTCGCATCTAATGGCAAATTTCTGGAATGCGTTATGTCTCTGAGTTAAGGTTTCACATTTCGATAGTGATTCATTCCGAGAATAATAGAGTTTTGTCATTCAAATAATGAGCCACATAACTATATTTTTACGAGCAAACAACCCGATTTTTGTATAATAATAATACTCAACATTCTAAAYTGATTCTCGCATTGCACTGTTTCAAACATATGATTTCTTGTCATTTGTTACATGAGATTTGTTCTTTGGCTAACGCTCTCTCCTTTTCTCGATAGAAAGAAAATAACTTCTACCATCTGAGGTGAACAGCCAAGCGAATTGCCGTTGCGACTTTGAATTAAGTTTAGTGACTATTAGTTGGCGTGAATTATCGCGCCTGGCACCCAGATTATTTTTACAGTAGATTACAGTATTTAATGTTTATTGTCTTGTATACAGATTGTACAACGATCTGTGAGATTTTCTACTTTGTTACATTGTCGATCCGAAGATAGTGTGACACTGGATTACTTATGAGGTATAGAATTCTGCTGTCTATCTGATGCGTAGTGCTTGCGATTAAGTTATTTTAATGACGAGTTTTTTATTTTAACATGTTATATATACAACTTTTCGCTTTATAAAAAAAAATAATTAAGAAAAAATGACAAAAACATATCTTTTCAACTTTTCATTTTGCTGAAAAGACAACCATAAAAAGATGACGGAAATATATTTTTTTTAAGTTGTCTTTTCAGCAAAATTAAAATGATCTTATAGACGTCTTTTTGTTTTGCCGAAAAGACAATTTTGAAAAAATATTTTTTCATTACCTTTTAGACATCTTTTCGTTTTGTTGAATTGAAAAAAATTAAAAAGACACCTTTTAAACATTTTGTGGAAAAAAATTATGTAGTTATTCTCTTACAAGTATTCAGATTTCAATTTAAAAAATTGAATACTACAGAGTACAACATTCATAAAAAAAATTATATTTTTTAAAATATATTACTTAACGAATATATAATTTACTAAAATATATAGTTTACTGAAGTAACAATGTTTATTAAATATCGTTACTTCCAGTCATCATACATCGCGTTGAATTAATTAAAACTGATTTTTAATTATCACCTTCTCTAATATTACATCATCTCCATACATGAGAAATTTTGTCAAAAGAAATTCAGAAATTCAGAAATTGAATTCGTTTTCTGTAAGAATGACAGATCTTGACGGATAACTAATGACCGGTCAATTTACATCGACTTCTCATTTACACATCATTTATCTGTATTTTTAACTAATTTCGACTAATTTTCTGTGATTACTTCTTTCAGCTACGATTAAATATTATTTTTTTAATTTTTACATTTTTTTTGTGATCAACCACGAATAATTTATTACATTTTAAATCACTGACTACATTTAATTTTAACTGTATTTCTACTGAGAAATTGATTGTACAAGATTGTGCAAGTTTGAATTGTACATGTAATTTTGATATTTATATAGAATATGTAATATAGATTTTTTGTTTAGCACGAATAACTCGCTTGGTTTATTGCTTTTGAATTCTTTTATTTTATTTAAAATATTATGATATATATACATAAAAAATTACACAAATTCCCAAAGATTAAAAAACAAGTTTTAAACCATAGTGATTAAATTGCAGAAGATTACAAGTTTCTAGGACTTTGTTCGTGAAATAACACCTCTAACGGTATGAATTTCTAAGGAAGCCACTAGTGCACAAGAGCTGAGCATTCAAGCAGATGGCTTTCCTGCGAAACGAGCGAATCTCAAAGGATTAAATAATTAAAGCTATAATTAAATTCGTTATCTCCTTAATCTCCCCGGTAAAATTCGTAATTAAATTTGACACCTAATTCTGTGCTTAGTTTTAAATGTTGAAATAGATACTTTTGTAAATTTTGGCACAATATAATTAATAGATACTATTCTTTGATATTGAGATCGTGTATAGAGATGATGTAATATTAGAGAAGGTGACAATTAAAAATCAGTTTTAATTATTTTATCAACAACCATCCATTCGACAATTCTTGTTTAAAGAAACTTTACTTTAAAAGATACTGTAAATTTTGCACACACAGTTTTTCCTGAAGAAATCTTTAACAAACTATTATGTTTAAAGTAAAAAATTACAAAAGCATAAAATAACATAATTATAAAAGAAATTGTTGCGATGCAATTATGGTTTTTATGTATTTTTTTATGTTTGAGTTAATCTTATATCATTTTACGTTCTACATTTATTTAATTGTACATCAAATAAAAAGAATTTTTTAGGCTCATCTATTTATAATTATTCAACTTAAAGACACAATCGATATATATTTGAAAAAACACACAAAATTATCTCTTCTGAGTGCAAAAACAATTCTTCCATTTTTTAAGTCGGTCCCAAATGGCCCTGCGATGCAACAACTTTACGCCATACGAAGAACGATGGAACGCGAAGAGATAAAGGGAATGTACCTACCTGTCGATCTCCTGGACGGACGTTTGACAACGAGTTATACTTTACGCGATCCACGTGGGAGTCGCAGAGTGTTCCGAAAATCGAACAGAGAAGCCACGAGAACTCGCGAAGATTGCCATCTACTTTCGTCGTTTTAGTCGCGTTTATCGACAGTAAATCAGTCGCTGATTTACGTAGTAGGATTTCTGTTGAAATGCTGGAAGAAAAGTGTCACTTCATCCGCAGAGACTGTCGATGTGTACATGCCACACAGAAAAATTTGCTGAAGATGAAGATTAGATTTCGCGAAGATGTCTCTCTCAGTATCATATGAAGTGTTGTCGTGAAACGAATTGTACGTAAGTAGATGAAATATAGTTATCGAATTGAATCGAATTGAAGTAATTATTTATCAAGAAAATAGAATATATAACTATTGAATTGTAATGTTTTATGATAATTTTAAAAATTTGTAAAAATTTACTTTGTTTCGTAAAATTTACTTTGTTTCGTAAAAATGAAAATAGAGACTGAAAAGTTAAATCAAGTAAATGACAAATTTAATTAAGATACTAACATTAGGACCAGAAAAATTTTTATACTTGAAGTATTGAGGTACATTTTTGTGTGTGTGTGTTTATTATGATAATTAAATTTACTTATTAAGTGAGCAAGTTTGATTTGCGCCAAAAGTATCGTGTATATTACTTACAATTTTTAAGAAAATGAAGTTGACGAGTAAATTTTTCTTATCTCCTCACAGTAAAAAACATGTATTTTATATTTATGTTAAAAATTCTGTTCTTGTTAAAATATTTGTTTTGAATTTTTAACATATCCAAATGTTAATTTAATATACTGTGATTATGTTACTTGAATAAATGTTATTTAAATTTCGTTTTAAGTTGATTATACTTAATTAACATTTTAGGGTTAAAGTAACATAATTTATGAATAAATAAATAAATAACATAAAAATAATGTAGTTTGACAACATAAATTCTAAAACAAATAAAAAATGAATGTATTTGTTAAATTGACATATTATAAACGTTAATTAAAGAAATATTGAAGAAATATGTTTCTATAATTGTTTTCAAATTGTGTCAAAATATTACATTTCTTATGTTACTTTTTTACATAATGTTTGTGTTACTTTCTAACATATTCATCTTGTGCCAAATTAACATAAAAATTTAGGTAAACTGTTTGAGACATGTGAAATGTATAAAATTTAACGCAAACTAACAACTGTTTTTTATTAGTTTGGTTTTAGGCATTATTAATTGTAATTTTCCTAACTAATTACAATTATAATCATAAAAGATTATGTCCTAAGATAATTTTGATTAATTAACCATTGTAAAGTTTTTAAATATACTCTTTTTTTATTATCAAGCTATATAATTGTGAATTAAGGATTAGTTGTCACAATAAGTGACAGTCATGTTTATGAATATAATATTTTATATAATATTTATGTTTCTTAATTTTTTAATAAAAACTAGTAGAAAACAAAAGTTATGTATCTTATAATTATACATAAAAAAACAATTATTTTACTCTTATCAATATATTATGATTATTATTATTTCCTCAAATATAAAACTAACATTACAATAAAAATTGTTTTTTTTTAAATATGTTTTATCCACATAAAATATATAACTATTAACCATATAAAACATGACAATTAACCCTAAATATGGAACTAATTGTTACATTTTCTTTATTTAAAATTAAATAATTTATTTGTACGATAATATATACAAGAGTAATACTTTTTGTAATATTTAAGAAATGTAGGTGTATTATAATGTGTATAGTATATAATGTTAAAAAAAAAGCCTTATATTCGCTTTTTTCTAAAAATCACTTAAAAAACTAACATTTTACTTTTTAACAAAAAAAGAACTATTAAAAAAATTGTGCCAATCAACTCCGGTCTCCTCTAAAATTCTGAACATAGGTATGGTATAATTTTAATTATTGATATTTTTCATAAATAAGTTGTTTTCTTCTTTTAGCATCTTCATGATATCAAACATTATCTAATTGGTATTATATCCAATTACTTTTCAACATAAATCCTACAATAATTCAATGAACAGAAATCACATTCATCTTTATTTAGTGTTGATCTTCTGTGCTAATTTTTGCACATTTTTCTCCTTTTTTGGATTTAATTACAAATAGATGAACGGATCTCTAAAAATTTTAAAATATTTAAAATTTATTTAAAAATTTTATTTTGTTCAGAATTTTATTATGTTCGAAATTATATCTTACTTTATGTATTGTTAAAGCTTACAAAAGCTTTTCCATTATATTATCTCTGTCTCTCTGACATTTAATGATTCATAATTTATTTTTTCAATTTTCTTATAATTTTCTATAAATCATTTTTATCATATAATTATTAATTTTAATTTAATTATTTAATTAAATTAAATTATTATTATTAATCATATTTAATAAAATCATAATAATATACATGACGATAAGATTCAAATTATCTAAATGTTTACATCTGCATCGCTCTTAGTATCTTCTCTTTAATAGAACAGAATTGCGTTAGTTACTCAAATAAATGCACAGGCAGGCAAGTCTCTCATGTTGAGCAAACTATATTGTTTGTTCCGTTTCCAAGGCCACGCATGCCGGAGAGACAGGGTGGCAAAATGGAATTTAATCGACAATGCGTGAAGATATATTACATGCAATCTCAATTACGCAGAAAATGCAAATTTAATATATATCGGCTGTCGAGGTCTTTGTGAATGGGATCCATGCTGGAATCTCCCAAGATAGTTGGAATTCTCAGGAAGCTACGTTAGAATCGAGCTACTTACAAAAGCAACGCGATAATAATGTTGCATATTTTTATACAATACGCGTACATTTTCATCTCAATCAATAAATAAAAAATTAATTTTTTTATATAAATATTTAATTTCTTTATGAAATTGTTCAATTTTAATATATTTCAATTATATTATATAATTATCGTTAATAACACGTTCGTTTTTATTTAAAGATTTCGAATAAATGCGCCTATTTATTCTGAATTTTGACTTTTTCAAATTGATTGAAGTTTGCAATTTAATAATGATTTTAACAGATGCGCGATATCTTTTCTTCAACATTCCAATTACTTGAATATAAATTGAATATTGCTCAATTATTTCGAAATAACGAAATACGAATAACTAGCATTAAATCCCCATTTGTAGTTACACAGTAGGAATATCAAAAAATGCCGATTCTTTTCAAATAAGAATTCAACATTTTCTCCAATATAGCATATCGCAATTTAAATGATGCTTCATTAAATCCGGGATCTCTCTCGAGAGTTGATAGACAGCAGAAGGGAATTTCTAGAGGGAAGGAAGGAAGGGAGGACTTTTCAAAGGACAGGTCTCGTTAAGGCGACGCAGCATTATAATGCCTCGTGCTTGTCACTAATGCTGACAGGCATGCGGCTGCTCATCGGCGTATCACGTTTTCGTGATGATATGACGAAAGCCATTAGGATGCCGAAGCTCTTCTATTTAATAAATTGAAAATCGGACATTGAACATGTTCAAGAAATTAACCATATCCACGAGAATCTCTTAGTAAATAAGAAATAGAAATAAAACTTATATCGATCATGTAACATATTTCATTTCATGAGATTTACATGAATAAGTGAGTGATCCATTTATTAAAGATATAATAATAATAATAATCTTTTTTATATATATTTTATATTATTATTATTAATATAAAATATTAGTGAAAATAGAATAACAACATTGTTTTAAATATTACTTTCTAAACTATTTGCAAAAGAATTATCATTATTAATAATGATACATTCATTTTCCTTTAAGAAGCTTTCAATTTTTAGAGTTTTCAATTTCAGAACATTCTGTATCTTATTCTTGTTTGTAAATCATCCTTAATAAAACTGCTGATTAATAAATTAATTGCTAATTTACCAAACTAATATGTAATTTATTAAACAGTAGGATGCACACAGGATTTACATTCATCAAAGTAAATATGTCGAATGCCTGCATTGCATCACCTATACATGCAATGCAGGCATTCGACATATTTCGGCATCATAGAAGCCTATATTATCTATGCTATACGCAATATCTCAGACTTGTGTATCACAACCGACATCATAAAGTAAAGTTTATCTTAGTTTTCTATGAATATGTACTCCTTAACAAGTAATTAATTAAAATTAGATATCCGCAACCTGCATAAGCAGATTGCAAATATTTATTAGTAATTAACTTCAAAGTATTCATCTGAGGAATTTGCCCGTCTCCTTGACATCTTCCCTTTCAGAAGGTATTTGCAATGTAATTAGCCTTACAAAGTCTCTTAATATCTCTATAGTCTAATCTCTTTACCTCTATAGCATCGTGTTCACATTGTAGAATGAACGGATTGAACTAATGAAGACATATAATTTACTAGTCATGTTACATAAGTAAGCAATAATTAATACTAATTATTAATTACTTATGTAATTTTATTTATATCATATTAAAACAATCAAAAGCAGATCAACTGAAAAAAATAAATAAATAGTTAATTAATATCAGGATAAATAGTTACACGTACATATTTTAATGGTTTGTTTAAAAAATGTAGATAATAAATTGTTGGTGAAAGAATGCATGTATGTGTAATCAATAAATAATGATGAAATGACATATTATTGTATTAATAAAACAATGTAATGGCAATGCATATACAAGATATCTGATAATTCTCGTAACAATGCTCATATATAAGTAGATCGGACTAAATTGAGTCAAAGAGTATACTATTTTGCAATTTTCGCAATAGTTAACGAGAAATTAATTACTAACGATTGCCGATTAATTATTAATAAACGCTAAGCCTATCGCTAAATGCAAGCGCGTGGTAAGATACAATCGGCACACGAAAACAACGTGTAGCAGTGCTTATAAAAAACAATTAGTAATCACGACTAGGATACGGTTATATCGCCGTGCGCTTGCATTTGGAGGTAGAGGTTTAGACCAGGTAAAAACATGCTTATTCGTCAATCTTTAATAATTAATTTTTCGTTAACTATTACCAAAATTGCAAAATGATACAGAACTTTTTGACTCATTGTCAGTCTAGTTCGCTCTACATGAGCGTTGTCATGAGAATTACCGGACACGCTGTATAATATTTTTTTACACATCAGATCACAATTAAAGATATACAAGAAAAAAATTATATTTATCATTTAAAATTATAATATATTAAAACAATGTATTAAAATAATAGAGCATGAGAAGATATATAATATCCAAGTTTTGATTGGCGTTGAGTAAGCCAATCTTAATACACACTAACAAGATAAATGACCGCTAACATGCGCGAAATTCCCTTTTTGAATCAACGCGAGAGATGTAATTAGCGGAGAAGGAAATCCTTTATCTTTACAATTTACCAGCACGTACGAATATGGGTAGACCAGAGATGGCTATGTTACGAAAGGGACGTTCGGTTCAACGCAAAACCGGCTAAATTGACTCCGTCGAGTTTCGTGGATCCAATTCCGGCAGAGTGGAATCTTGCTGCCGACCGATTAGGTTTCACTTCCACCGCGATTCCCTTTACACGTAATTTACCCTCGAGCGACCGGCGTCCGTAAAATATACACCTGCTCTGTTCCAGCCGAACAGATTTTTAAGCGTGCCGCGAGCATTCCGTTGTCGTGCATTTTTGTATGAATAGTTCGGTAATTTCGATACTGCGTAATACTGTATTAACGCTTAACTGATGCAGAGAAGAACTCATATATTTGTGTAGTCAAAGATCATGTGTACGCAAGAATTAGAAAAAAAGATAAATAAAAAATGTTGGATATATATTTTTTTAAAACATTATTTTCATTTAATGTTGAAATATGATGTACCTAAAATCAAGTAACAGCTAACTCATTAAAGGTATATATATCACATTTCAAAACATTATCAAAAATATAAAAATTTCATAAATTGTTTTTATATCTGAGTATCTGTGTAAAATTTAAGCAAAATTCTCTTATTGGTTTAAAAGTTTTTCGATTGTTTTGTTTGCATTGATTTTTATATAAAATCGCGATATATTTATTTGAGCACTTTATTTACAAGTTTAATGAGAAAATAGCATTACGAATTAAATTCAATTTTTTACATATAATAATAAAAATCTAATAAATATTTGTGCAAAAAAAAATTCGAATTTGAATCCATTTACCTATTTAAAAGTTAACCTAAAACTGCGATAAAATATAGTCATTCGCTGCAAAAACTATATATTAAATATTAAATACATCATAAATTTAATTATTTGTTGTTTCGTTTTTTTGCAATTAATTTTAGGACATATTTACGACAACATTTTTATCATTTTTGTCATTTTTGTTATTTTTGTCGTTCTTTTGTCATTAAATTTCGATAATTTTTAGCTGATATTGTACAATCATAACATTAAATGTTTATGTTAATATATTTATATTCACTTTTTTAAACGTTTTGCATTTATCTTGCCAAACAAAATTATATTTGCTTTGATTAATGCTGTCATCGTAGTATATTGATGACAAAATTAGAAAATCAAATTATAATGTTTAATTATGTTTAAATAGCGATTTTTTAATAAGCGATTAATAATTGATATTAATATCTGTAAAATAGAGATAAGTAATTGCATTTGAAGTATTTTATATTATTAAATTATGTATTTCTTTTGAAAGTGAATGATTATAGATTCTAATAATAATCCTAGTTTTTCATTTGAAGAAGCAACTTGTATTTCTGCGGAGTTTATTTTTTTCTCGCTGGTTCTTTAATATATTTCTCGTAGTCTCACGTTTTTACAGAGCATTTGTTTTTCATAAAAAGAGAAGTAAGATGTACGCGTGGAACCTTTTTTTTAACAGGCAATTGATCGATGCTATTGTCAACAATTTGTTCGTGGAGCTTTATTTGTAAAGAAATCAATACATTCGCAGTTGGTCCTTAGCTGAAATTTTATTGTGTTAAAGTGCAATGAAACATGCGCGCATAAAGCATTTCCTCGTTTGTAAAGAACTGCCATGTAATAACATGATAGGAGCACAAAGCCGTGCGCATGAAAAAAGCTGTCGACGATGTCGACGCCGGACATGACTCGATATTTGTCTCTTGTTTCTACAGCCAACATAAATAGTGACCCATTTCCTACGCCTTGTCACACAGCCTTGTCACACATCCTAAAGAGAATACTCTTTGGGTTCTCGGTTACCTTCAAAGTAAATGTGTCGACAAAAAAGGAAATGCAAAAGAGATGAACACTTGGATATCAATGTTCTCAATCTTATTTTCTGGATATCAATTGCAGAACATAGTGATTGCATAATTGTTTTAAAAAGGTTTTTTAGTGAAATACTCAAAGATAAATCCTGATTTGGAAGGACATTAACGAGAAATTGGAGACACTGACTAAACTCTGACCCATATCAAACTTGTAAGAAGGCTTAATGTTAACAAAAAAACTTAATTATACCTGCATTGAAAAATCCAAAAGCTCAACAAATGAGTCCTACATGATCTTACTGTGGACAACAAATTGTAGCGACTTGCAATCTGCGTGGCTAATTTCGCGCCATACAATGAACCTTTTTTAGACCGACTCTTAACCTATGATAAAAAATGGATTATGTATAACAATATTAAATGATTCATATTAATAATTGTGAGCCACATATCAAAACCTAAGAAAATTTTACTTTTTGTCTGATGGACAACAATTAATATTTCATATTATGAGCTTCTCAATTATGACCAAACGATTACCGCCGACATCTTCTCGAACTGGGGACAACTTCAATGAATTCAAGCTGAGCTTTTTAAAAAACAATCCTTGTCAATCAAAATGCGTTGTGTTCTTTCAAAACAACGCATACG
This sequence comes from Cephalotes varians, assembly GCA_037157785.1. NCBI lineage: Eukaryota > Metazoa > Arthropoda > Insecta > Hymenoptera > Formicidae > Cephalotes > Cephalotes varians. The sequence goes on from JANQDE010000046.1 coordinate 15,749, forward strand.
GTGAAAGTGAAACAAATTTGAGACAAATTGAACAGCCTTGGTGAAGAAATTCTGCCACATTTTTCTTATTCTCCCAATATTTCACCGTCTATATTTTCGACTATCATCTTTTCCTATTGCTGGACAATTACATACAAAATTGACAATTCAGAACGCGGGAAAAAAAAAGTTTAATAATTTCTTCGCTTCTAAAAATACGATTTCTTTGCAGTAGTATTTGTAAAGTTGTGTCTCTCACTGGGAAAAAATTACGATTGAAATCCTTTCACTAAATAAATTCTTTTAATATAACATTTAACATAACATTTTATGTTTAAAGTTGATAAACAAAATAAACAGTAAATAAACAAAAAACTTTTTTAGAAACCTGATATATTCATGATTATAATCTAAAAAATAAAGAGAGAATTTATAACTTAAAATTAAAAAAGATATTTTTACAAAATTAATTTGTGTATTATTTTTATAAAATAATAAATTATATTTAAGGGAATCCTGAAGTTGTCTGTTTTACCGACTAAACACGATTATTTTTCGCATGCACTAATCTTTTTATTGATTGCATCGAATTATAAATCCTTTTCCACAATTGAAGTATAGACAATAACATACAACGCAGTATGCAACTTTACGAAAAACGAAAAAAAAATTACAGTTTTATTATCAACTTTTGGCGTTGTAACAATATTGCTTTATATAAAAATTATGTGTATTTTAAGGTTAAAACAAGCTTGGTGCGTTGCAGTGATTACTTCAGGGAACAATACTATGCTTTTAGAAATTAGTTAAGAGCTTTAGTATAAAAGATTAGTACATTGGAAAAATTTGTGCGAATGTGTGTGCGATATCGGTTAGTAGAGCAATAAAAAACGTGTTGTCCTTGTCACTTTCATTATCGACAATCGTGTTATCCTTGTCATTTCATTTTTAGTTCTGAATTAGATATGTCTGTATTATCGACATCGTTCAAGTTCGATTCTCTGTCCAGCATTCCCTTAAGGGGTAAAGTTACCTTGTAGGCATAAAAATGATACCAAATTTCGGAAATTTTTTGTGGGTAAATAAATAACAATATTTACAAAAGTGATAAGGATCTACATTATACATACTTTGGAAAGTAAAAAAAATTTTTTCTATATTTTTTTCAATGAAAAATGACGGCGTACTGGTCTACAACTTTGCACAAACATCTTTCTTTAAAAATTTAATTTTGCGTGCAAGATTTCTCTGCCGCATTTCATCTTAGAAAAAAAATCTACATTATTTACACACGTTAGACTAGGGAACTACGTAGGTTTTTGAAAATATTGATTTTTCGTAAACTGGCGGCTATCTGAAAAAAGTGTCTTTTTACTTAAAATTATCTTAAATAAATGTCAATTGCAAAAAACTCTACAATATTTTTGAAAAATTCTATGTAGTTCCTTAGAGAATGTACAAAAAAATATCGTGTTAAAATTTTAAGTTAATCGGTTGAAAGGTCTAAAATAATTTTGCACGCAAAATTAAATTTAAAAGTGGTTGCGCAAATGGACCAGTACGCCGCCATTTTTCATTGAAAAAAATATAAAAAAAATTTTTTTTAATTTTTCAAAGTACGTATAATGAAGATCCTTATCGCTTTTTTAAATACTGTTATTTATTTACCCACAAAAATTCCCGAAATTCGGTATCATTTTTATGCCTGTAAGGTGGCTTTACCCCTTAAAATATAAGATAAGACATAAATAGATGCTAATTATTTCTAAAAAAAAGTCAAGCTAGAAGAACTATTTAAAGCACGACTGAAAAATCTCATAATGCTACGCCTTTTATTCTATCCTGTGTAGTTTTTTATTCACGAAAAATAGAGCTATGCCATATCCATCTGATGACGATGCTGCATATTATTCGCAGGCATATAGTTTTTGATTGACATATATAAATATCTAATGGTTCTCCGCTATGTGATTATTCAGAAGATATAAATATTTCATATATCTATCAGATATCTACTAGTTATCTATAATACATAGATATGGATATCCAATAGATGTGGACATCCACTAAATATCTATTACATATTTTGTTCTGTGTGGAAAATTGATTTTAAGAATTTGTAAAGTTTTATTCCAAATTATTCTTACTGTGTATTATATATTATATTTCTATTATTGATGAGATTTTTATTCGAATTTCAGATTTTTTTATTTTATTCTCGTAGCCAAGTTATTACATTCCTTTTTTTCTCTCTACCTGCACGTCTTTTCTCGTTTCTTGTCTTTCTTCCTCTGTTTAACGATAATTCTGGACAACCGCCGCGTCTAATCGTACGTGCACACTCGTAGCGTCTCCTCTTGTAGTTTACGCGATGCTCGTTTATCTTCGGGTAGTTTACCAGTCTTGAGAAAGTTTCGGTGAGAGAGGCTCAGGCCAGGGGAGTTACGCCGTGGACCGCGTAGATAGTTTTGCCTCGAATAGGTTGTGTTGGGTATACGGCACACGCGACGAATTCTTAAGTCGCAATATATTAGGATGGTGCATAAGTTTTGTAGTTTGCCACGCCATAATAATAGAGCGATATTATTGGCGTATGCTAAATCATAAATCTTCACAATATGATTCATATTCAATGAAATAGTTAAAAAGTTGCTTGAAAAAAATTGTATTTGAACAGTAATAAAATATATTATTGTTATTCCTAAAAATATGTAATAAAATGCCAACATCCTTCCTGTTCTTCCTGTAGTACTGAGATTCTTCAGTTTGTCTTCTTTTACGTGTTGTACCTTACGGTTCCGATTTAAACTTAAGCGCATTTTATGCATTATTCACTTTGATTGTAAATAACTTTCTCTACGGTCAGAATCTGACAAAAATCTTTTGAGGCCTTATTCTACACACTATTCTACACAATGTATCGATTTACGAAAAAAAAAACGATTTTTTTGAAAATTCTAAATCGAGAAGGACCTTTAAAATCGGAATGCATTTAATATGTAAATAAAAAGATAGTTTAATATTACTATATTTAATACTGATATTATATATAATATTTCAATTTTTACAAATGATATAATTTTACATTCTTACTGAATTAATAGAAGGAAAACAATAAACGTGAGAAAAAAATAAAGCTGATGCGGATAAATTTTTTGAAACAATGTCGATTGCCTCACCATTCATTTCACCTTTCTGATTCCATTTTTCGTTCATAAGATGGCATCCTGACTGATCGTTTTTTGCCTACGATTCGTAATGTTTCAACATTCACCAACTTCGTCGAATAATCCTCTCGCATAGGCTTCTTCATCGATAGAAATAATGCGCACGAGCAACTCGTATACAGGGTGCTCGTTAAATGGGATAGGAGTCAGGTTTAGGAACATGGAAGTAGTCAAGGAGAACAAAAAAGTCTTATGTCATTTTGCAGTTTTTGCAATAGTTAACGAGATATTAATTATTAAAAATCGCCATATAAGCCTGGCCTACTGGCTAATGCAAGCGTGTGACGAGATACGGCCGCCTACGGCACCATGGAGGTTACTAGGCGCGCGGGGAGTTGTTTATTTTATATATATATATATATATATATATATATACAAGCGGCAATGGCTACACACGAGTAGTGCGTAACGCTGGATCCCCGTTCTGAGTGTGATAGTTTCTCGCCTTCTTTTTATCACAAACTAAAATTTTCTAATGGCATAGAAAAATGTTTTGTGTGTAGGTGTATGCATACATACATATCACAGAAAAATATCAATTCTACTGCTTACAAAATACTCGGAATTATTCAATTTACTTTTTTTTTTTTTTAGTAAGTAACAGTTATGTTTAACAAAGAATTTTCTTTGAAATTGAAGAATTTTCCTTCTTTAAGAAGGAAATTTTTTTGATAATAGTCTTAAAATATTCATTACTTTACTTGAAACAAATAATATTTAATTAATATTTTTCTCTATATGTACACACATACAAATTGTATACTGTAAGTTATTCGAATTAATTAAATATTATTTTGTTCAAATATTTCATAAGTTCACATATCTGCAAATCTTAAGTTTAATTCTTCAATTAAGACTATTACATTAAAACAAATATTTGATTTGCTCATTAATAGACCTTTCTTCGATAAAATTTTATAATATTCTACTATAATAATATAAATTCTTTTTTCGAGTACATAATAATGAGTTTTTTCGAAAATTTATGATATGAGTATATGCAGACAAGCATGTATAGCAGAAAAATAAATCAATTCTATCGCTTAAAAAAATGATTATCATATTCAATTTATTTTTTTTCTTTAAGTAAGTAATGGTTATCTTTACAAAGAATATTTTCTTGAAAAGAAGAAAACTTAAATTCAGTAATTTTTTTAGCACTAGAATGACATTTTTCTGCGTGTGTGTACATGAATAGCAATCGGCGTGTGATATAAGATTACGAGCTAAAAAATAATTATTTTTTCCTTTTTGGCAAGAAAATGACAATGCGCTGTCATGTACACGAAAGAAAAATTTATATTTTTTCGAAGAATATTATAAAATGCTATCGAAGAAAAGTGAGCAAATCGAATATTTGTTTTAATGTAATAGTCTTAATTGAAAAATTAAATTTAAGATTTGCGGATATATGAACTTATGAAATATTTAAAATAAATAATATTTATTTAATTCAAGTAATTTACAGTATGTAATTTGTATATGTGTACATATAGAGAAAAATGTTAATTAAATATTATTTGTTTCAAGTAAAATAATCAGTGTATTTTAAGATTATTTAATTAAGACTATTATCAAAAAAATTTCCTTTTTAAAGAAGGAAAGTTCTTCAATTACAAAGAAAATTTTGTTAAATATAATTGTTTAACGGATGGAACTTTTGCTTGACGTGCGAAAGCTGTTGCCAGATGAGTCTCGTCGGACGCCAAAAATAAAGAAATGTGGATTAAGAATATTAACAAAAGAAAACAGTTTATTGTAGCTCACAGTTCGACATTATATACACGTAGTGAGTGACACGGAAAAGATAGTTTATTTACAATGAAAAGTAGTCTACGGTGTCACTTCACGTTAACAAGAAAACCATCACTTAGAGAACGACGGAAAGGAAACGTATTATATCAAACATTTAATAGAGTCCGCGGAGCGGAAGGTTTCTTAATATTAATCGCGGTTTAACGAGACTAACTAGATTTATTTACACAACTATGTACAAGCCGTACGTACGGCAACGCAACTCACGCGTATGTCAAATACGAGATTCCCTCGTGTAGTTAAGGTGCGTGAAGCGCATGCGCGACGCTCGATCTTAGATCGCGGGACGGCTGAGTTCTTCGTGATTCGTCTGGACTCGATGCGCACGCTGAGCTGTGACATTACGCGTAGCGACAACGTGAGCCCTTGATCGACGGCCAGCGGCCTTACAGAGCGCGATGATTGGTCGGCTCGATTATTCGAGCGTGTGTCGAGATGCGCGGCTTTCGAATCGCGGTCTTGTAGATTACCTGCGCTTGCGGTGAATACGGGAATGAGGCGGGAATGCCCGTGTTCTTGGAGCGGATAAAGGCCGAGAATACCCGTGCCTTGGAAATGCAGAGAAGAGCCGAGAACACTCGAGCTCTTGAAGTGGAAAAAGGCCGAGAACACTCGTGCTACGACTGAGAACGGGATGGATCTGGTCTCGACTGTTTCACGCCGGACGGTTTTATACTCCGCGGCCCGACTTCGGTGGCCGCGTGTAGCGGCCTTCGATCGTGCTTAGCGAAACGCGCGGCGCGGTGCGCGCGTGTGCGAACGGAACGCTTGGCGCGGTGCGCGCGCGGTGCGAGCGCTGATCTTCGGCACTGTTTACATTTTTCGTGACGTACACGGGTGTATCGTCACAACCATTACTTGCTAAAAGAAAAAAGTAAATTGAGTAATCGCTTTTATAAGCAGTAGAATTGATATTTTTCTGTGACATGCATGTACACTTACACACATACTGTATAAAACTGTATAAAAGTTAACTTTTTTATTTGTGTATAAAACATTAATTCTAAAACATAACTGCTTTATTTTTGCTAGTAGACTTTTCTAATGTTATTATTATTTTTTTAATTATTTTTATCTTTCATCTCTTCGATTTTTCTTATGGAATGCATAGTATTTTTATAGATGCACAATCTTGTCGATTTTTTAAATATAATATAATAATAGTAATTTAATATAATATAATAATACAATAATAGTAACTGTAATTTAATAATGGTATAATACTAAAATATTCTCGTACACGTTGATGAAATTTGTTGGTTTTATTGCAGAATTCTATGTATATAATACTTTATATAGAGATACACTATGATTCAAAATGATTGCATACAAGAATATTTTGTATAATTTTGTTCAAAAATTTATCATAAAACTGGACAGAAAAATGGAAAATTATTTTTTTCGCAATGAAGAAATAATTATTACTTCCCCAAAAAATTTTTTCGTTTTTGGTGAATCTAAACGAGCTTTATGCATGAGTTTGATGCATTCCGAAACTTGGCCGAGACTCTGCGAGTAACATATTACGATGATACTTTATCATCGTGGATTATGTTTGTGGATTATAGGCAGTAACATGATATATCTAGAACTTCTTTACTGGTGCATGGCCAATAATAAAAGTTCTATCTCTGTACAGTAAACAATAGCAATATTTTTTATTATTTTTTGTCTTTGTTATACAAAATAGTAATTATATATTTCTTCATCAACATTTTCTGATAAACAAAATAGTAATTAAGCATTTTTATAAATATTATTATTTGACAACTGTCATTCTTCTAAAAGCATCTTATAATTAAAATTTTAAAAATTTATTTTAGCTTAAATTGAACTATAAAATATCAGGTTGCACAAAAAATATCAACTATTATATTTTTTGACGCAAAGCATTGTGCAATTGGTAAATTAATTTTTGACTCGTGATAGCCAGATTTAGTAATCTCTCATGAAACTCAATAAGAGCATTTGAGAATGATTCGCACATTATGTTGTCGTTTTTGTGTAGCGCTCGCATTTTTCGTTTGAAACGGAAGCCTACCAAATTGAAAGAGAGATTTACAATTTGACGATCGTGCTGAGGACAAAAATTGTCGGCAGTAGCCACACGTTAATGCATAAAACGGTACGTATTAAATCTAGGCGAACGCATTACACATTCGCCAAACAACTTGGTCATCGTAAATCGTACCTCTAGCGGTCGCCGCTCATAATTTATCTCGGTTTTGCTCACACCGCTTCCTAAATACAAGCGGTTATGGTATTATGGAATTCAGACAAGTCGAGATTCTTGGTTATCGAATCTCATCGATTAACTAACCTCGATCAAAGTAACTTTATAATTCCAATCTTGTGCTGGTTTCTCTCATATATCAATTATTGCTTTTGAACATTCGTTCTAGTACGCGTTTTTCTTGGACAAATATTCTACTATCTTGAAAACGTTGGAAACTTGGACCGTTAAATGAACGTTTAAGATATATGAACGAAATATATATATATATATATATCATTAAAGAATTGTTAAAGCGAAGACCGATCTCTGATGAGAAAGCGCCCTTCTAAATGGAAGTAAAAATATCTGTAATGTAATTACCGACACTTTTAATTCCATTTTTTACATTATTATTTCATTTCGGCATGTGTCCCACGTTCGTACATGTATGCATGTACATACGTACAACACACTTGACTTGGAGCGGTAGAAGTGTTCAGATATATAATTTGCTGTTCCTTTTCTCAAATTACAATTATGTGACTTTGTTTATGAATTGACGATGGAACGCGTGACACGACGTTGATAAGCTTTTATAATTCCACCTCCATAAAATATAAAAATATATAAATGTAACTGGAACTAAGTAGTGATCCACCCACACAATACTTAGTTCGTAAACAATAATTAGTTTGTGTTAGATTATGTTTATAAAAGCATTTAAACAAAAGAATAGGATTTACTTCTTAGAATGTGTTTATCTTTTAAATATCTTTATGTCCATTTATAACCTTATATTCAAAAATTATATTCTATTTATGAATCTTTTTTTATTAATTACTTTTTAATATATAATAAACGACGGTTAAAACCTTCGGTACGTTCAGAGTCTTAACAACATACGTCAAGGTTAAAATCATTGGAATTTCCTAAATAGCAGTTTTACCCCGAATCAATGCTTCTGATATTTTATTTTGCCAGTATCGTCACAGAACAGACTTCTGATTTTTATTATCGTCAGGGCAAACGCTTCTGATTTTTATTATAATTAATATTGTCAGAATACAAGTTTCTGATTTTTATTATAATCAGTACTGGCAAAACATAAGCCTCTGGCATTTTATTATAATTAGCTAGCCTATGATAAATGCTTCTGATAATTAATAAAAACTAGTAAGTCCACGATTAATATTTCCGGCCAATTAATTAAATTTAACCAGTGCATAATAAAGCCAAAATTTGTGACCGTACTCGCGAATAAAAGGCAATCTTTGTTGGGCACCTTTAAGAGGATCCTAAACTGATGGCCGAACTCCGACATTGTCGATAATACAAACTTTTTAATTCCAAACTAAAAATGTCGATAATAGTGATATCTTTAATTTAATTTCTTAAATTATCGTTCTGTCTCACTCAAACGCGTACATCTGTCCTTATCTAACATATTGCAGAGCCATCTCTTACAAGATCTGGCACCTACTACCACACGCAATACTGCTCTCTTCTGCTCTACTATGCCAGTATCGTACGCACGTATGCTTACAAATTTTCATGACACTAATCTTTTATATTAGATTTCTAAGCCTAGTTGTACAAACTCTACGTTGTTCCTGAATGTAATTCGCACCTCACACCACTCCCATTTTATCCGAACAGACTGTCAAATTTTTGTATGAAGCAAATATTCGCAAATGTGACAGCTCTAGACGCCATACTGGACTAAGAATAGGTAAAAGATATCTAAATTTTTTAAATTTCTTTTGTTTTCGGCATGAAGTCGACCGGCTTAAGGTACATTGTCTATATTTTAATTGTAGAAAAGGATATTTATATCAAATAAAGCAATTAAAAGAATAGTGTATTGAAAAATTAATCATGTTTGTCGGTAAAGAAGGACCGATTTCAGAATTTCCTTAAAGTGGATCCCCTTTAAGAGGATCCTAAAGTCGGTCCTTCTTTACCGACAAACATGATTAATTTTTCAATACACTATTCTTTTAATTGCTTTACTTGATATAAATATCCTTCCCCAAAATTAAAGTATAGACATTAATGTACTTCAAGCCGGTCGACTTCATGCCGAAAACAAAAGAAATTTAAAAAATTTAGTGTCATAAAGATTAGTGTCATGAAAATTTGTAAGCATACGTGCGTACGATATTGGCATAGTAGAACAAAAGAGAGCAGTATTGCGTGTGGTAGTAGGTGCCAGATCTTGTAAGAGATGGCTCTGCAATATGTTAGATAAGGACAGATGTACGCATTTGAGACAGAACGATAATTTAAGAAATTAAATTAAAGATATCACTATTATCGACATTTTTAGTTTGGAATTAAAAAGTTTGTATTATCGACAATGTCGGAGTTCAGCCATCAGTTTAGGATGTAACTGTAATAATCATTACTACTATCAATACTAGTACAATTGTAATGAAATACGATAAGATTACATATTTGCGAGTGTAGAGTAGTATAAACTATTTATCACAAAAACTATTCTGATGAAACTAAATCAATTTGTGTGACTGATAGGTGAAAGCTATAAAAGCAAAAAAATATAAAAATATAACTTTCTTTATAAAAGGATAGAATGTCTGTCGAAATAAATATAATTTTTGTAGAAGTAAAAATTTCTAATGTAATGAGATATTACACATTATAATAAGTTTCTATATAATAAAATATTATAAATCATACCTATTATATAGAGAATATATGTAGATAAAAAATTATTTTATGTGACTTATAATCAATGAAAAATATTATTTTTAAGATTAGAATTTATATTATTAATAATGTAAAATATATATTGTTATTAATAATGCAGTATATATATTGTTATTAACAATAAAAAATATACAATAAAAGATATAAATATATTATAAATATACCATATACCACATTATAAATATATATTATAAATATACTGTATACCATATATATATATATATATATATATATATATATATATATATATATATATACAAAACTGTTGTCAAATGTGCTCAGTGCTTAATAAATTCAAGACGCATTCGCAGAAAATCCAATTGTCCCAGATATTTAACAAATGAAATAAACTCGATTGACATTTTTCAAACTCTTACTTGATGAAATCCATTCTTTAAATCAAGTTAAGTTAAATATTTCTTTGCGCTCACAATCTCTGGCAAAAATAAAAATTGGAGCGTTAAAAGCAAAAGAAGAGTGACAAAACGTAAACAAAAAACATTTAGGAGGGAAAGATTGGAACAATAAAACGTAAAGAAGCGTTAATATCTCTGTCACTCTCTTCTTACATTCGATTCATGCACCAATCATTATTTTGTCATGGTTATAAAAAATATTATCTTATTCATTAATATATGTACATCAATTTTGCGTCTATTTATATTAAAATCAATGTAAATACAAGGTGTATAATTTAAAATAACGGCGATTGAGATTTCTCGAAAACGAAAGCTTTCATTAAAAAATGTTTCAAATGAAAGTTGTATAGTTTGAAGGAGGACAAATAATGGTAAATTCATTACTCGAAAAACTTAATTTTTGAAGATTACATGAAGAACATCGTCATTTATTTAAATAAATTTATAAAATTTTTTTTTACAAAATATGTTTTCTGTAGTTATTCTGCATACAAAAATATTAAAGTAAAATTCTAGCAAAGTCAATAATTTAAAAGATTTTTTTTTACATTTTCTAGATATTTTTTAACATAAAATATCTTGCAAACTTTTTATAAATAATGTTTAAATATGTTAAAATTAATTATAATTTAATGTTTAAAATATTCTTATTGAAACATGCTTGTAATTATGTTTTGTATTTATACAAAACTGTTCTTTTTTTCAACTGTATCTTAATATTTTTATGCACAGAACAATGAATTAATTGGTATAGAGGAAACACATATTACTCAAAAAATACTATTCAAAAAAATTATACAATTTGCAATATGCAATTACATATTTTGTTTAAGCAACTATGTTTTTTTTTTACATCAATTGATTTTATTATTTTGTGTATAAAAATATTACGATACAGTGTCCCAAAAAATTAATTTTGAATTTTCGAACAAATATAAACACAAAATTATAAGCATGTTTCAATAATAGTATTATAAATTATAATTAATTTCAACATATTTAAAGGTTATTTTATTTCTAAAAATTTTGTAATACATTTTACATTAATAACAAATGTATATTAAAATTATAAATACAATCCGGATTTTGACATCAAAATACTTGAATCATCCAAATAATTTGAACGCCTAAATTTGACTAAGCGAACAACAATTATTTTAAATAATTTTCATAGTATAGTATCCGAGTAGTAAGTTTTATAATTTTGATACGTGCATACATATTATAACTGTAATATATTCGTTGATTTCATAAAACTTTATGTGAGATGTAAATTGATAAGTAAACTGACAAATCAATGTAAGAAAAGTATTTGACGATGTTTGAATAATTAGCAAATAAACAGTAAAATGAGTAGTACATTATTTATGCGTAAAAAAATTAATGCTTTAATCGTAAAACTGCTTTACGTTACATAATAACGGAAAACGGATAATTACTCGTCAAATGCGCTTGTTTGTTTATAAATTCCAAATCCAAGCTAAGGTTGATATTACTAATATTACGTACAATACTATCTCTAAATTCTGGGATGCATATCTTTGTTGGTTTCTGTATCTGGACCTATATGTATACACAGAGTGATTAAAAAATCGAACACAGTAATCAGTGTAATTAGAATTAAAAAATCATATTGTAGTCATGTATATTTAATTGTAAAATTAAAAGTGGGACTTATTATTCATATTTCTTAAAAAAAGTGTATAAACTCAATTACTATTATATTCAATAATATTTGTTACTCGAGTTGAGACTATTTATCATCGATGAATATTTACATAATATTTATCGGATTAATGTATTTTTTATATATAATAAAATTTATTTATCATTCAGGAAAAATAAAACACTAATATTCGTAAAATTTACCTCTGTTGATCTTAGTTCTCTTTTGATTTACTATCAATGTGTATTATCATCTTGAAAACTTATAGCCACATTATTTTCTTCAGTTATACATTGTTCTTTTTTCATCTAAGTACATAAGCTTCTTTTCTATGCGATCCACAAAATACTCGTCTATATTATGATCTTCATTCAAGTGATTTTTTAAGACATCCACTCCGTCATATATTTTAAGAATAATCGCAATGTATGCAATTTGTATTACAATTATCCATGTCGAATGTAAAGTGTGATCCAATCCAATTATGTGTAATTTCTTCTCATATTGCAGCTATATTTCGTGAGTGCATCTCAAATGTTGTTCTAAATGCGTGATGGAGAACGCACTCAATAAACTGCCACAAAGTTTGCATTCTGCAGTAAATAATTCTTTTTTGGAGAAATGTTGCCATATTAAATGATTATCGTTATTCCATGTTAACATGACTCCTTGATCAATTATATTATGAAATTTGTATAAATGCATCAGAGCATGTTTTTTTGAACAAAATTCATTACAAATATTACACTTTATACAAAATTGGTTCACTTTACTAAAATACTTCCGCAAGCAATAATATTGAATATTTGTCTGCATTGCCATTATATTCTCACAGTATCACGGAGCATGTGTTACTAAATACAAATCGATAATAAAAATACACATAGGAACGGTTTAAGAAAGATCGAAACGAAGACTCTACATTAAAATGTAAATATAAATGTATTATTTGAATCTTGATAACAATTAAGTCATATAATTTCTAATTATTCGATTCGCGTAATTTAAATTAAATACGCGCTTTAACCATCTTAACAAATTAAAAAATAAAATACTTCCGCAAGCAATAATATTGAATATTTATCTGCATTGCCATTATATTCTCACAGTATCACGGAGCATGTGTTACTAAATACAAATCGATAATAAAAATACACATAAGAACGGTTTAAAGAAGGTCAAAAAGAAAACTCTATATTAAAATGTAAATATAAATGTATTATTTACGTAGCAGTAAAAATCGTATAAGCTTGTATACGTTAAAATTGTTTTTTATTTTTGTTTGTATAATTATTGCAACATAGATTAGTAGAAAGCGAGGTATCTTGGGAAATTGATCAAGGATATTGGTATAGTTTTTCACAGTATCGGCATTTTGACTTTTTAAACAACTATTTATAATGATTAAACTGTACTAATATGAGACACTTCTTTTTACATTTTTAGCCAGAAACGATTCTATATTATATAATTTCTTTGCAATAAATAAAATACGAATATGCTGCGTTGTATATAGCTTATTTTAATAGTGCAATACATTAATACATATCTTGATGTAAGTTGTCCATATGACAAACTCTATTAAATTAAACGAAAACATAATGAAAATAAAAAACAGATGACAGATATGTACTTGCAAAGATTTTTTAACGTTACTTTATAATAACCAAATAACGAAATAATGTTTCAAAAATAGAAATGTAGACTATTTTAAATGTTGCTTGCTACAATATAAAAATATTAAACATTAAATATTAAGCATTTTACAGAATTATAATTGAAAGTTACACACTTCTGACGTACGCAGTAATAATTAAACTAAGCTTGTCAAGTGAATGTACCTTATTCAAACATATTGATTTCAATCATTTTGTTATAACAAATTACTCTTCTTACTTAAAATAACATGTCAATAAAAACTTTATGTTTAACTTTTAATAATAATACGTCATTTAGATTTACTCTCTTAAGCTGAAGAACATTAATAAAATTTTGAATTACTCGAAAATTTATTCGTTTCTTGAATCATATTTTTCTTTTTTTTTATTGTAATACTTTGCGTAGTTTTATGATAACTGGAATAGTTTTTTAAATTTACGAGAAAATAGAAATTTCAGATAAAAAATAACTGTTTTCTTTATACCGCTGTCATTTAATAAAAAATTATTAATTTTTATTTTCTTTAGTTGCAGTTAAGAACCCATTACCAATTGTAATTTTTCTTTTTTTGCTCCATTGAACAACAAATTTTTTGCAACGGCAGAGACCCCGGAAATTTTGGCACTACATTACACCCTACAGACACCGCCTATATTATATATAATATTAATTTAAATAAAAATAGAATTATTATTGAGCACTGACACCTAGCTTTGGCCGTATTTGGCCGTGTTTTAAATTGCTATGATGTTCTCATATATCGGTCGAAAAAGATATTTGTTATTTATATATAATATTTAAGCGACAAATACATGAAACTTGTGTTAAAATGTTAATAAAAAAGATTTCACTATTACACACTTTGATTTCATCTACGTCCGATTTCATCCGTTTATCTACAAATCACTTTTGAAAAACACTCAATTTTACGTCCTCTAAGTAGAGAAGGGTCTTTAATGATTTTGATAATTAGAAATAACATTTTTTTTACTATTTTACAGTTTTTTCAAAAGTCACTTTGAGAATAACAAATATTTGAGTAAATCTAATTCTTTGGTTTAAAAATAAAAAGAGTAACATTTATAATTTTAATAGATAATAAATTGATATATGTAATAAATTATAAAAATATATAATATATAAGAACAATATAAATATATATTATATAAATTTTGTCTTCTTTTCTTGTTTTCATATTATAGTTACAATTTAATTTTATATAACGTCTGACTGACTGCTCAAGCTAGATGGAAAACGCGGCTTTCTCGAAGAATAGGTAAAAAGCTACGCACATAAAAAAGAGGCACGTACATAGCACGTACATAGAGGCACGTACATACGCGCTGAACGCATATTCATAGCTTTTTTTTTATACGTATTCCCGCTACTTACTTTTCAAAAGAGCTACGTCTTTCGTCTTGTGACAACTAATATCAGTTTATTTAGGACAATCTCTCCACAAGGCCGTTTTTTAGAGAGATTATTCACAAATATGTGATAATAATGATTAACCAACTACCTTATCTAAGATACTATTTTCTATGATTACAATAAAATTAGTAATGTCAAAAACTAACAAAAAAACAAAATAGGAGATCAGAAAAATTTAGTTATCAATTACATTTTCTTAAAAGTTGTTATAAGTAACATACGCGATGCTTTTGGCGCAAATCATTTTACACAACAAATTAATATTACATCAGCATTCTTCAGTATAAAAAAAAGAATTTTCTGGCATATATTGACTTGTAAGTTTTTTGACAATCAGTCCCAGTCTCTCCTACATGCCTTTTCTTTGCATGCACATATTCTCTCTACCTATTTTTCGAAGAAACCGCGTCTGGCAATACTGGACAAAGGGTATAGTAGTCTAGCCTTGTCAAATAAACAGATTGCAGCATCATGATATTCCACAATTAATCTGTGCTCTTATTCTTTACATCAATTCCGCACTCATATACTTACAAAATTTCAACATATGCTTTTCTTTTAAAGCTTCTAGCCCATTTCTAAAGATATTGTTGTTTCATGTAATTTCTAGTCCAAATTAAATTTGTTTTTTTTTTTATATAAAATCTTTTGGTTTTAAGTGTATTATTGGTATCTATATACTTTAATTGTAGAAAAAGATTTATCATTCTGAATAATTAACAAGAAGTATAAGTAATGGAGAAATAATCGCATTCAGTTAATAAAAGACAACTTAAGGATTTTTTTAAACAAAACGTTCCAATATTATTATATAAATTGATAAACTTGGAAAACTCATAAACTTGGACGCACAAATTTTATTAGATTTTTAATAAAATTTTTGTGATGTAAGATGAGTTAGATGTAACACTAACAATTTGTTAACATAATTAATGATAAAATTAATATTAATACAACAAAAAATTTAAAAATGTTGCATATAAAAAAAAGAAGAAACAAAAATTCTTAATTAATAATTTAAATTGTTAGTTGATAAATATGATAATAATAATAACAATAAATGATGAGGCGATATTAATATAATAGTAATAATTATTTTTATAATAGGAAGGAACGTTCCAGACGAAGAAAAAATTGGATATGTCAGATGAGATTTCTTTTGCAAAAGAAGCAAGTCGAAAGGTGAAAGTGGAGGGTGTTCAAAATTACAAATCAAAATGTGTCAATTTCCCTTATGAAGGATGTCTCTGGGTGGAATGACGATTGCTAAATCCATAACAGATATTGAGAGATTTATTAGATCACGTTTTCTATACTGCCGTTATCCGAAGAAGTATTTATATTCTTTCTGACAATCTTAATACATCCAGGTTCTTTTCAATCAAGAAGATTTCAACTAATCGATTGTAAATTAATCGGAAAATAGAATTTTTTCTCTCTATTTGATCATCATATTTTATACTAAGCATATATATTTTAAATTACACTTAGCATATATTATAATTAGATTGTTTCCATTTATTTGTAGAAAAAGGAATTTTATCCAACAGTGAGTAGATCGAGAAATATCTCTCCTTAAATTTCCAATAACTTCATCGACTGTCGCTTCCGGTTATTCCGAAACGAGATCGTTCGAATACTGAGCGTCTTCTCTACGGGCTCTAACCCGTCAAACCGTCTCGTTGTTAGGGACTGTGGCCTTATCTACTGCGAGATATAACCAGCGAGCATTCGACGGGACAATCTCATTACGGGGCAGGCCATTATCTGTGCGCCCGTCGGGTAATTTAATATAAACGCACTAATTGGAAAACTCCGCCTTGGACGCGTCTCGGACTACGATACGCGTGCTGATATGTCGAGCAATATTTGTTGTTAAAAAATAATAGGAAAAATATTTCTTGAATAACAATACATCTGTTTGACAGATTTGACAATAGATTCGGATTCAAAAGAAAATTTTACATAAAATTTTATTATATTTTAGAGATATATTTTACTATTGCTGCTTGCTTATATTACTTATATTACTAATGTGTATCATTTATATCATTAAATGATATTATAATAATATAATAAATAAATAAATTTTACTAATAAAAAAATTTATAAAATGTATTTATATTCAATATAATACGATTTTTATGCTTTTTCAGAAGAATACGTTTTAGAAGAACATTTTCACGTTTAACAAGTTCGTTTAAAGCACAAAATGTATAATTAATTTTAATTATTAAATTGTATGACTATAGATTTTAATTTCTGTATTATAATAATTTTAACCCCCCCCCCCTCATTTTATATTAGATACTTATAAAGTTATAACAAATATAAAAATTATTTATAGCCAAAATGTACTTTAAATTTTATGATATTCGAAGCATAAATTAGAGTCTGCGATAATCAAGGGAAATTTTAAGGGTCATGTCATTAAGCTTGTAGTCTACTAATTGTTTTTCCAGACAAGGGACGGAAACATTATTAGAAGAGAGTAAGGATGAAATTTCTTCACAACCGTTCAGATTTATCATTAAGTTTCCAATATATATCATGGCATATAGACGATAAAGTAATATTAGAATTGGAAAAATTATTTTTTAAAAGCAACTCGTTATCATTACTCATTATATCAAGTGAAAAAAAATAATTTGTTACCGTTTTTTTTGTTTTTTTTAAGTAACTATTTGTTACTTTTTCCATTATTTTTTAAATTTTATATATATATATATGTGTTAAAAGAAAATTAAACAAAAAAATTAGATATTCTTTAATATTTTTGTCAAAATATTAATAAAAGAAATACAATTTTCTATTTAAATTTGCAGAATTACAAAAAATTTAAAGAGGAAGGTTCCAAAATGTTTATGATGCAAATAATAAATTTTGTTTCTATTAAATTTATAAGTACAGCAAAATTTATTAATACTTTTTACATTCTCAATCTTACATTTAAAAATTTCAACATAATTTTAAACTCAAAATTGTTTCTAAATGGATGTGGCAATAATGCAACCCTACGATTTGTGATATCTTAAAATTATACTTAACCTATTAAATTACAAAAGACCTCTATACATTTTTGTGTTTTAAATCTTTTGTAACTAGGGTCCTAACTTTCTTACTTAATAAATATATAATTAAAATTTTTGAACCATAATTGGTATTCAGAAATTTAAAAAGTTGCTCTTTTCTATCCAAATTTAGTCGATAATGTAATGGGATATTTGGAAAGAAAGATATAAATTTAAAGTAAAAAAGTTATAAATTCAATTTTGATTATACTTATAAATCACTTAAGTAGTAATTATATAATAATAATTATATAATAATAATTGTATCGATTTATTCTATTCAAAACGTTAGACAAAATCATTTATTAGTTAAATGTCAGTAAAAAATAGGAATCACTTATTCTTTTTACCTCCAAATACCACTTTACTTTTAATCTGTATATCTCTTTTTTCAAATATTCTATCTTATCATCGATAAGATTCGGAAGGAGCAACTCTTTTTTATCTCTAAATATCAATTAAAAATTTTAATTAGGACCCGAGTCTTTCAGGACATAATGAGTTAAAAGATGATCTTGAATATAACAATGGATTATAAATACTAATCAAAGATTGAAGATTGAGTACACAAAAATTATGTCACAAATAGATTCAAAAGATAAAAAGTAATGATAAAAGTAAATGTTAAATTAGTTACTAAAAAAATGTAACTACGTTACTGTTACAATTACAAAAAAATTGTTATTAGTCCGTTATCAAAACAATAACTATAATGGTAACGGTGTTATAAATAACGTATTACTTGCCAACCCTGAATAATATCATAAATCTGTCGCGATGAGAACATAAAGAAATTGCAAATAATTAAACAAAGTAAGATTTAATCCGGTAAACGCACAGTGCAAATTTAAAGAATGCTGATCAAACAAGACAGAACCATACGAGGAATGACCATCCGTGATGTTGTAACGTTGCCACGCATTTTCATCAAACCTCGAATGAGAACGGCTGTGGACGCGGAGCTTCAACAAAATGAAACGTAAATATTGGCTGAGCTACTCCGGGTAGGCCAACTTAAAACTCTCTCGCCGGTCCACCCTCGTATTAATAAAGATGAGCGCATTCCGTACACCCGGCACAACGTACATACATACACCTAGTATATACCAACTTTCTAAAGTTCCAACTTGTGCATTGAAGTGCCAACGACGCAATGCTGATTTTGAAATGGCTATCTTTGTGCTTTATGCGTTTGACCTGGTTTCACTTTTGTCGTCACTGAACAAAGAAATTGATACTGTTCAAAACGTTATTTAAAAATGTCGAAAAGTCAAAATAATCTTAATCTTTACGCGCAAGATATTATTAAGATTTTATTATTTAAAATTGGTTGAGATTAATTTTAAGCAAGGAATTATAATATTTTAGTATTTATATGTATATAATATTTATATATAATATTCTATGATAGAACATTATATACATATAAATGATAGAATATATAATATAAATATATACTGTATTATTGTTAGTATTATATATATATATATATATTTTTTATATTATTTATTATAATATTTATTTAGATTTTTTTTAAATATTACATAAATGCTATTGTAGAAAATAACATATATTTATATTTTTAATAACACTTTATTAGATAAATTAAATTTAATAATCTAGATACAAAATAATCCAATTCTGTTTTTAGACTTAATTTTTAGACCAATTTAAACTTAAAAAACTTATACTTAAATTTATCATTATTTAAATCATGTTTAATAACTGCAGAAAATTGAATTATCTATCTACAATTTAATTTTATTTAGAAAATTTTATCAAAATTATATATGTTATGTGTTAATATATATTATGTGTTATATATATTATTATATAATTACCTGCATTACATGAAACATATATATATATATATATATATATATATAAATTAATAAAAATTTTATATGTAAGTTGATTGTACATAAACTTGTAAATTATCAAACATTATTGTTTATCTGTGTAAGTTAATAAATGTTGTACATAATTAATATAAATTAAAAAAAAAGTAAAAAGTACTTTATTTGCTCAAAGCTAGATATTATATTCAATAATACTTCTTGCGTGAATTTATACATATTTCAGTTTTTTAAACTGCGCGAATAGTCGATCTTGAAAAATCCTAAATTGAAGTTGGAATAATAATATTATCAATTAAATTAAATATATTTAATTAATTATTGTTTAATTAATCAAGTTAAACTAATTTGATTATTTTATTAAATTATTTTTATTTGAATAAAATTATTTTTATTTATTTGTATTCACATATTAATTGATTTTTACTTATATTAATATAAATTAAATTATAAAAATTTAGATCATATTTTCGTTTAAACGTTTTCTCTGTCGTCAGTGTTCGTCGTTACCATAGTCTTATAATTTCGGTGGAAATGCTTCGTAGTCGGGGAAGTCAATTAATTAATGCATGCACAAACCGTCGCGCACGATTTCTGAGCATGGTGACTAAACTCAGCTACTGATTTCTTGAGTACACAGTAAACAGAGATGAGGGAGTAGTTCGGGTTAACCGCTGAGTAATTGCACTTTAACCAAGTTAAATCGTACTCCCGTTATTATCGCGAACTCGAGATGTTACGCGGCGGGTCTAACCCGATCAAAGCAGTTCGTCGAAGCTGCTCAGAATTTCTATAGAATTGGTTTCTATAGATTCGTACTTTACAACGCTACGTTACTAAATTATATCCAAAGTTTGAATTTATCTTTGATATATCAAGAAATAATTTAATAAAAAGATACATATATGCTTGTAATATTAATATTTTTATAAACAAGGAAATTATTATTTCTAAGAGATAAAATTTCTTGATTTAAATTTTTAAGAAGACGCAAGCTTAAATAAATGAAAGCTTTTTATTTTTAGAACAAAAATAAAAACATGAACATTTTTTTTAACATGAAAATA
Organism: Cephalotes varians; assembly: GCA_037157785.1. Lineage (NCBI taxonomy): Eukaryota > Metazoa > Arthropoda > Insecta > Hymenoptera > Formicidae > Cephalotes > Cephalotes varians. The sequence goes on from JANQDE010000046.1 coordinate 36,881, forward strand.
TTTTTTAATAATCAGGGATAATTAGATATACTTTAAAAATCTTGTTACATCCATATGAATTGCATTCAATCGAATCATGTACGATCAGTTATATTGCGACTGTTCGGTACAAACATAACTGCTTTATCGAACGCTTATCGTAAAGCCAATTATAATATCGCTTATTGCATGCAGGGAGAAATACAATAAGCTTCAACTGATTTGCGTAATAGTCTCATACTGTAGCGTCTAGTCTAGAAAATTCCGATTCAAATAATATATACGATCTAAGAACTCAAAGACTCAGACTCAAGCAATAATATATATAATCTTAAAGGTTTATTTTATTTATTATATATACTTAATAAGAATTATTTTGATGTTTATTTATTGTTTATGTAGAGCATCGTGATGTTGATTGTCATCAATTCCTGGAGTAGCGCATACGCTTTATATGTTCAGCAAACGTAAAATTCGATTACACTGGAAATTTCCTCTGGAAATCGTTGTAACTGCCCAAAAGTATACATCAACGTCAGTGTGAGGTATTTTCCTCAACTGCGGGAATCGGTCATAAAAAGGCAGCATCGCTATTCGATTCGATGTTGCGAATGGCTATAACGTCTCCATTTCCGCGCGTTTACATTTAAATCGGCGCATTAGCGACTGCAATTTCATTCCAATTTACAACTTCACAATCCCCGATACGGATTCGGTGGATGAGTTCTTCACATTCACGATATTCGAGCTCGCGAGTGTGTACGCATACATGCGTATGTAAAATGGAACAAAGTGTTCCATGACAAAAGTACGAATTTCCGCCGGTAATTGAGCAACTTCTCATATCTACGTTTATGATATTGTCAGCTTGTCATATTCAACTGAGCTATGGATATTCAAAAATATAATTAATGTATGTAAATGAATCTCACATTTTCTACATGCTCTAAAATTTTTTTAATGTTTAATGTATTTATATATGTATATAATGTATTTATATGTGTATATAACACATAAGCGTTTACACACACACACACGCGCGCGCGCGTTTATATATATATATATATATATACATATATCTCTCTCAGATATATTAGAAATATATATATATTATCAATATCGGTAATACTGCTTGTTGATGTGCGGATCATCGTTTTTCAGTTCATTAGTGTAGCAAAGATAACTTCCATCATCTCGAAGATATTACAGAAAAGGAAAAGCTGTACGTTTTCTATGTAATGATTGCACAGTATAGACGACAGGTAGACTCGGAGATAGAACGAGAAAAGAGAATAAAAGGAGAAAATGAGAAACGAGAAAGTGAAGACACGAATAAAATGCAAATGACTATTACTTGATCCTTGAGCAGACGAATACGAAGCAGGCCGAAGGGTACTTTTTGAACGACGGTTTACTATCTATTACCGGACTATGGAGTGATGCTTGCGCAATTACTCGTCGACTGTTTGACGACGTACTCGAGGGCAGAAAGGCAGACAGAGAAGATTGTTTAAAATATTCGCCGAGATGTTCTCGACAAGAACGAGTGCACTTCTTTCGGCTCGTTTCAACCAGTACAAATCGGAATTTATCACATCATGTTTTTTGTTACAACAATTAATAATTATAGATAATTTTATTTTAAAATTCTTTGAAAAATTGTTTAAAAGGAAGCCTTTTTACATACATCTCAATCCTTTTTTCTCATAAATTTCATAGAAATAATGCAAAATAAACATATTTTATAAATATAATTATTTATAATTTTTAGAAAAAAATATTTATAAAACAATTTAAGAAATAATTCTATTGGATTTCATTTATTTCATTGTGATATTTCTTTATTCATATTTTAAAAAATTGTTTTGAAATCTACATTCAATTTAATTCCAATAAGTATATCGATTTTCTTTAATAAATGTAGAATATAACACGAAAAAATTTTTTGCAAAGACGTCATATAGAAGTAACGTGAAACGAAAGAGTTGGATTAATATCAAGATTTAAGGGATGTGGTAGATCTCGTTGTGGCGCTGGCAACAATAATAAGCGTAGCGCACGTGTGCACAAAAGCTCTACAAATATTTGCCGAAGTTTGGTAAGACTCTCGAGACATCTTCCCGTCTCGAAGGAAATGCTCGAGTGTCGCTGGTGCAATCGCCAGAGACGACACCTTCGTGTTTCCCATCTGTGAGAAATTCTTATCTCTTTCTTCTTTCTTTGTCATTCACGCTATTTTCTAGAATTTGTTGAAGATATTTGCAACTTACTGTAATGCTTTGAAGCAGTTGATATATACTTTTTTATATTATTTTTTTATTTTCTTTAAACTGTATGCAATTGATTAAAAGTTATTAATTTTTTCTCATTTTATAGGATATTTATATTTATAAGAATTTATAGGATGCTACATTTTTATAATAATGTAAATTATAAATATACAAGGAATTTATAAAATTCTATTGATTAAAATAAAATATATTACTTTTATAAAAACTATTTTGATATTTTTCAAAGATAATTATCTTATTGTTTCATATTAAGCATCTTTATATGCTGCGATATTCTACATTAGAATATTATGCTCAGTGTTTATTCATATTCAGTTTATACAATTCTGCTATAAACAAAAATATACAGATTTAATATCGGTAACTGCATTATTGATTTATATAAGCTTGCAGCATATACAGGGTGAGTCACGCAATTGGGACAGATTATATCTCGAATTTGGCAACAGATAGAAAAAAATTGTAAAGGGAAAAGTATGGTATGATAGCGTCTATTTTTCTACGACTTCATTTTTTTCATAAGTACAACGATGAAAAAAAATGTAGATGCACTTTTTCTTAAATAAAATTGCATTTTTTTTACGTATCAATTTCTTGAGCCATTTTGCGTAAAAAAGCATTAAGGTATCATGTTGAAAAAGTCAATATTTCGTGCGATATTTCACATTTTTACTAAGACGTAAGATACTAAGATTGCGAACGTAAACATTTGCGAACGTAAGATAGATCAATGAAAAACAAGAAAAAAAGCACCCGATCTTTTCAAGATAGAAAAGATCAACAACATTCATTTAGTTACTAACAATTTATCACGGCAAGTTGAAAATATGTAAAAGACAAAACATCACATCAAAAAATGATACCATTCACCAATAGTGAAAAAGTTGATATGTTTTGTGCTTTGTAACAAAAATTCTGTGGAGGCTGTAAGAATACGTATCCCGATTGCATACAACCGACGCGAACATATTTTCACAAACTTGAACATAATTTATGTTAATATGAAGCTTTTTTGAAACCAAAGAGAAATGTAGCAAAAGTAGTTACAAATAATGAAAACATTCAAATACCTATACTAGGTTATGTCGAGTTTATGAATAAATGTTGTTGATCTTTTTTGTCTTGAAGAAGTCGAGTGCTTTTTCTCTTGTTTTTCATTGACCTATCTTACGTTCGCAAATATTTACGTTCGCAATCTTAGTATTTAACATCTTAGCAAAAATATGAAATATCTCACGAAATAGTGACTTTTTTAACATGATACTATGATGCTTTTTTACGCAAAATGACCCGAGGAATCGATATAAGTAAAAAAATATGCGATTTTATTTAAAAAAAATGCATCTGCGTTTTTTAGGTTTATCGATGCACTTATGAAAAAAATGAAGTTGTAAAAAAATAGACGTTATCATGCCATTTAATTTTTCCCTTTACAGTTTTTTTCTATCTGTTGCCAAATTCCAGATATAACCCATTCCAGTTGCGTTACTCACCCTGTATAATGCATTATGTGATAAATAGATTTTTTAATTAAACAGTGGTACATAATGCACCTAAAAAATATCGATAGAATATAATAGAATGTGAAAATATATAAAAAATTTGTTACGTAGTGGGTTTTGTACAATATTTTCTACACAGATTTAATCTCCGAATTTATATAGTTTTTTAATGACATTTTAATAAGGTATTTATTATTAATTTGAAAGAAGGCAAATATCTTTTTATAATCAGGCATTATTCAGACAAATTATATTTGTAAATAATTATTGCTTTCTCAATTAATCACAAACACGATATAAATAGAGAGTAAAAAATTTATAAATAAAGAATTTACTGAAATTTCCAATCACTTGTAATTTTAAAATTATTGACAAATTAATATATATTAAACTGTCAGTTTATCTTGGTGCGCGTAGATATGAAAAATCAGTCGCTCTGGTTTCATATGAAAATTATATACATGATGATTATTTAACCGCATAGTGATCTTTCATAAATTTCAGCATATCAAACAAGAAAAAAGTGACGTATGAATAATTAGTCAGTGCAATTAATTTGGAATTACGTTTATTTGGAGTATTTTGTATATATTCTTAATTCCGTTCGTTATTCTGCATATATTCACTATCAGTATTAGTCAATGCGCTCTCTCATAGTAAAATGTTATTACATGGTTGCAAACATGAGCAACACCGATTACTTTGCAATCACTAATAACACGCCGACCAATAATGTTTTACATTAAAATGCACGCGCAACTGCGCCCGTAAGCGGCTTACAACGCGCATCACGCGCTATGTCTATATTTAATCGGTATCTACTATCACATGATTGCAGTGCCTAATGAAGTCGAAATTATAAGAAGATCAACGACGACGATCGAACCTTTTCATCAGCTTTCACCGGTAAAAGTAAACTTTAAATGATCACTCTTCTGTCATGTCGATTTCTAGCTTTTTATTTGTATACAACTTATAAATTTTTTGTAGCTTTAATATTTCATATTTTCTCGCATTTTTACACAACTCGAAGTCAAGTCCAAATAGTGACTTTAAAAGTTTATCTTCCCAGCAAATAATTGTTTGCTTTAATATTGATTATTACTAACATTTATGAGAGAAATTTGTTCCAAATATATGTAGAATATTTAGAACATTTATATTATACATTAAATATTTTACATTGTATATTACATATTAAATATTTCTAAACCAAATTTTAATTAAATTTGAGAATTAAGCGCTGTAACATTTGTATGGTTGAATTGGTATGGATTATTAATGATTTGCGTAACTCATGTACAATTGGATGACCTGTAACATCAATACATAATGATAATAGTAATAAGAATTATAATGATAACAGTAATAATATAATAAAATTATTAATATGATGTATGTGCGAGAGTATAACGTATTTGTATGCAACACGGAAGACATAATATTGAATCATGCAGTTTGGCGTATTAATTTATTCATTCTGGGGAATAAATATGTATATATTTAATAAATATATATAATAATAGAAAGCGAAAGGGAGAGAGAAATAAGAGAATTATTATTAAGTGCATTAAAAATTAATACGCTTAATCCTTACTTACCAATTTTAACATAAATAGAATTACGTAAGGATTAAGTGTATAATATCTTGTACGGCAAAGTTAATACACAATTAAATATATTTTATAAATTGAATTATGAAAGCAATTTATATACGTATGAAATATAAAAGATAAAAAAGAATTAATATAATAAAAAAAATATGCCTATTATATTCAACAATATTAGAATTTAGAATTCCTATGAAACAAACACACTATTTTATACACATTATATGATTTAAGCCAGACTAGATGAAAATTAAAATAAAATTTATAATAAAATATTTTTAGAATTTTTAAAACAAACAATGTCTTTATATCTTGCATGCATCGCTTCAAATAAATATTCAAATTCATATGAAAGAAAATCGAAACTTTAAACTGGAAAAGCTCTTATTAAACTTCAGAGTGTCTTATAAAAAAGTTTCCCTTTTGTAATAACTTTCGGACGACACTATAAAAATCTTTTTTAAGATCATTTAGAATAAATATTTCATTCTTGAAGCCTTTTATTATTAGCACTTTTGTTGTTAGAAACTGCGATTCCCTGACACACACAACCGAAACTGTGAGCAAAGCTCTTTTTATGATTGATAAGCAAAACGAAAGAAGAAATAAGATCTCATGTACTAAACAGTCGATCATTTACACTGTTGATCGATTATTGATTAAGTGTCGAAATACTTAATAGTTACATGTAGTTAACAACTTATGATAACAAATGCGCGTAGACTTGCACCAACGTTATATGAGTAATGTTAAATATATCGATATATTGAAGCGTTGACACATTATCATACTGAACATTTTATATAATAAGAATACTTCTAAATATGAAAATTTAATTTTAGAAAACTTTTTTTATCAATTCAGCCTGTTTTAATTAAAATGCCAAAGTAAATAATATCTATCAAGATAGCAATTAAAGAAAAGAGGGAAAATTGATTAACGACTTCTGTTATTTTCTCAGATCTGTGTCTGCAAATAGAAATGCGATTGATCGAAGACATGTTATATTTGTATAGATATTTCATGTATATGCGCATACTGGTTGTTGGTCGTTTACTTCGGGGCCAACGAATCCGTTCGACGACGAGAGAAGCCGCGAATTTCCCTGGATGGAATACGTACGGTTTCTGGGCATAACGGGCACGTTTAATCCCTTGGAACGAGTCAATTTCGGTGCGCCACGAACCGAGGGTAAACCCTTCCGATATACTACGAAGAGAGGTAAACCCTTTCGGATTCGATATGAGATAGAAGGATTTGTCGTAATATATCAGAAATGGTGCTATTCGAAATCTATTATTTTCCTATAAAAAGATCAAATTGTGAACTAAACAACGAGAATTAATCAAAATGCGTTTACAATTTATTTTCTTCTTGGCTATTCTCCTGTCTAAAAGATCTTTCAAGATCATATGGAAGATTTAATTGACGATATTTTTATTTCTAATAAATTAGTGATTATCATGTAGTAATCAAATACATAAAATACCTCAAAAAATGCGAAAAAATAACATTTGTTTGCCTTAAAATAAAATTTGTCTGAAAATATTTGAGTTATGATAAGAGCATGAAAAATAATATTAATCCTCCTTTATTTACTGTATTCTTTTTTAACACATTATCTTAATTTTAGTAAAAAAGAAGAATTTATTAATGATTAAATTTCTCCATTAAACAATAATATTAGATAATTGAACCGAAATGGATTGTGAAAGCACGTCTCTCTTTCAAATACTTATTTTCAAAGTAACACAAAGACAAAGAAATCTCATTTTATAATATTAATGTTACTTGAAATAATATGATATCAGAGCCACACATTCGTGTAAACGTGTATGCGTGATATTACAGCCGACAATGTAGCAAGTTTTAATTAAAAACGGAAGACTCTTTTCGCGTACTTTTAATTAATTCGCAACATCAATAGCCGGCAACTTGTTTAATATTGACGGAGGTACCGACCCGTAATATTGATGTTTCCCCATCACAAGGGATGCTAATTACACGAGAATAATGTAATTGAAGGCCGATCATAAGCATCGGCTTACATTTAACAGGGCGCGTTGACGCGTTGCGCGTTGCACTGTTCGAACGTAAACAAACGTTGATGTCCGACACGATGGCCGCGGGAGAGCGAGCAACGGATTTTCATATATCATATGTATTGCACAAAATCCGTTGATACATCACGAAATACAATATGGGAAAAAAGCAAGCAAGTAATTACCTACCGCGCGGTAGACACGGTACCTCAACCCATCCTCGTAATTTAATTCATTATCGCATTAGCGCGGCTGAAAGTTTCCTAGCTATTATCATTCTACACACATAGAATTACATTCGCAGGCCGACTGAGAAATTTCCGAGTTCTCGAAGCAAGGTGCTCATTAGGGTCTGGCTTTACAGGATTGGCACTGTGCAATCTGATGCAAAACTGCAAAGGTCGGATGCGCATCTATTGTGGCTTTTTGTATAATTCGATGAAAATGTTGAGGTTCCAGAGAATATTTTCACCTTCTATTCACGGATTATTTATATATTATTTGTATACGTATTACGTATAAAATAATTAATAATAAATTTTGTATTAATACCACACACGCGAGAGCTTAAAATAACACGATTTTATATGTTCAAGTATAACATTTTAAATGAAAATATAAATATACAAGCACAAATATTTTAATAGATTGTTTATCCGTAAATAGTCAATTTGATTTACTAAATAGTAAAAACGATGTTGTACATATTAGAATCACAATGTTATCAAACAATTTGTTTTCAATAGCTTAATAATGCATATTTAAAGAATTATAATTAATTTTTTACAATGTTTATATTATATTCAATTATTAAGAGATACTCTTTTTCTTGACAATTGAATATCTAAATAAAATTTTCTTTCAATTTCCTTTATTTTTTACTTTCTAATTTTCTATTTTTTATTTTATATTCTCGATTTCCTGAAAAGATGATACATTTGACTCGTGCTGCATGCCTATTTTTATATTGTTTAAATAAATTTTATGAATCTGGATTATCCATAATTATCCCGTATAATTACGCTGGAAATTTTGCTACCGTTGCACTCACTATAAACCGGCCCCGGCGGCCATTATGCCGCGGCGAGATATGTTCAGCGTATCAGTCTTGTTAGATTAATGAAGCCGTGTTTTCCGCTTTTTCGGTGCAGCCGTGATCCGCATTGCCGCGCGCGGTTTGGTCGGATCGACTACGGATGGGGGAAGGATGTACGCGTGTACTGAAACTTTTGCGTGCCCTCGGGCCTCGGAAAAACGAAGCAGAAAAATGGCCCTCGTTGCGCTCGCAACCGCCTGATAATTCGATTGTTCGTCGGCGGGTCGACGCACGGCGTCGTTTCTTGCACAAGAACTCAGAACTCGCAGTCGTCCCGTGCTTGCCGATTCTCTTTGTCGGCCGAAGCGCTGTTAATTATTTCAGTGGTACCTTAAGGCGAATTTACACGACTCGCTCTTAACGATCATCCCGGATGAATCGGCCAAAGTGAATGCATTGCACATGCGTTTTTGTTTAGACTTTTTAAACTGAGGAGGAGGAAGGATACATATCCTCTCAACTAAAAGCATGGAGTATTTTTAATAAATAACGATAAGTCACCTCTTAATCAATGTTTACTAATTCAAAGAAATAGCAAATTGAATTAGTATAATAATAGTTATTATTAATTAATTAAATTAAATTTATTTATTTATAATTTTTTTATTTATATTAGTGATAAATTATTTGATATTATACAAATATACTATATTAATGTCTTAATTTGCAAACGCTGATTAATTTGATTTACAATTTATTTGTTATATACTGTTTATTATATAAAATCTTATACGATAGTTTTTTTTATAAACATTTTTACATAAATCTTATTTAGTTTTAAGTAGTAGATCTAAGACGATAATATCTGTGAAGTTTGTATCTTATTTTAAGAATATCGATATAATTAATAATTTTTTGATTCTTCTTCTCTCTCGGAAGTCTTGATACGCTTCAAAAGAGCAGCAATTAATGTTCAAGACGATAGAGATAAAAAAGTTTTAACTATTTTTCAGTTCATATAAAAATTTTTTAAGTTTTTATGAATTAAAACTTTTTGACGGCAATGACGATAGAAATAGCAATGGTGATAATGGCGGACATATTTTTTAGAGTTTATATAAGTCAGAAATTTTTTTGAAAATTTAACATGTTCTAGATAACTAGATATTCGTAAGAGTCTTTTTAAAAAGTATTATATTATTTCTGATGAAAATAAAAAGATTGTTACTAACTTTTGTAAAACATTTACATGAAATTAGTACTTAAAGGATCTAACTTTTTATACTGAATTGCCGAAACTCTTGTCGAAACATATCAAAGACTCTACTAATCATTTAATCAAGTTAGAACTTCGTTAATAAAGTATATTATTTATATAATTTTTTAATGTAAAATTAACTCATAGAAATAATAATCATTAAACTGTTTAATGCTATTCTTGATTTGCCTAACTTTTCTTTATTGCCAGTTTAATGACAGTTTATGGCATTTTTAACTTGAAATTTAGAAAAAGACAACGAGCTGCTAATTCAATGTTGGTTTTCATGGATTGCCGATGCAACTTGATTCAGTAATAATAAAGCGTGTACATTTGCCTTCAACGTGCTCACGTGAATGTGACTCATGTTCGTTAGTATTTTATGCGAGTCCGAATGCATCGGGTCAACTTTTTTCTTTCCGCTGCGTTCTTCTCCAGGTACTATCCTACGCTGATAACGCATTCCCTCTTGTGGTCCGCGACTGCCGCCGGAATAAATCCCGTGCGGGCTCGTCAGCGGGACTTTTTCCGAATTATTCCGCGGAACAGGAGGAACTCGGTGCCGTCCGCACTAATCCCGTATAAACCGTCGCGACTTGTGGCGAAGTATTTTTCACGGGAGCCGCGTAATGCGCGTGACGGCAGATGGAAAATCTGAAAATGCGACAATCGAATGAGAAGCTGGGATGGGCGACTGAACGAGAGAGCGCGAGTTCCGTGTCGATATGAAAGAAAAATACTGAATAGACAGACGAATACTTTATTACACACATGGATTTTGAAATTGTATGAATATTTTTATATGAATATGAATATATTATTTTTTTATACATACATATCTAGTCTTCTTTCAACTTTTAGATTGTGTAACGTTCTATAATTAAAAAAATTTTATATAAAAGAGAATCCGAGAAAATCAATTTAGATTATTTTTTTTTTAGTTGGAGACATTTTGAAAAATTTTATCTTTTGGAAAGATTTATATAATACAAAGATTAAACGCACGTATATTTATAGATATAGATGTATAAATATATTTAGATATGCTTTTGAAGCTTTCACAGATATTTTCTTCAAAAATGTTAAATTTACAGGTTATCTTCGTGTCTAGATAGTTAATGCCAACGTTTCGCGAACATTACAGTTCACTTTATCAAGGCGAGAAGCAACCTGATACTCAAATTGATGTTCATTTATGTATAATAAAGCTTAGAAAGTGAAGAAGATAGCCGTATTCTCATTCTATTTTATATACTTATAAGTTTTTTGTAAATTAATATTAATAAAAAATTAAATATTATAATCACATTATATGTGTGTTCAGTTAGTTTGTTTAGCAAATTAAGATATATCACTTTATACATAGTATAAAGTATATATAATACAATTATTTATAACATAAAATGTCTAGATCATAAAGCTTTAGAATTTAGATGCCTATTTTTGATAGAGAGAGAGAGAGAGAGAGAGAGAGAGAGAGAG
>JANQDE010000046.1:48088-108851 GCA_037157785.1 Cephalotes varians
AGAGAGAGAGAGAGAGAGAGAGAGAGAGAGAGAGAGAGAGAGAGAGAGAGAGAAAGAGAGACTCAATTTTACGAAAGAATTATTATCCACTATACTGGATAAATAGTAAATTTTTTATCATAAATTTTTTAAGAAATTAAAAAATTAAACGTCGGAAACGTCGACATGAAAATGATATTTCGCTTAGCAAGAATATCTTTACAATTGCATTTTTATACAAAATTATAAAAATATCTGATAAAGCTTGAAACTTAATTAAGTTGTCGTTGGACGCTTGCATCAGACGATAACATTTGCAATTCTTTCTTGATTGACAGATAATACATTTTACATCTATCGCATGTATGGTGGTTTGCAGCATCCATTAGCAGATTTTACCGTGGCACTCACCGCCAGCGAATTCATTTAACGCTGGAAAATAATCCTTTATAATCCCCTCTACGCGAAGCCACCCTAAATGAGGGAACCATCCCGTAAGCTCTCTATGTACGCCGACATATTTCAAAATAAGTAATATCGTCGGAGTGTGTTTGTGCGATTAGTATGTTAGCAATAATTTGTTTCAAATCCATGCTCATCATAACCATGTAATATCAATGTAAAATTAATTATTAAAGCAAAGTATGCATATATTACTTTTAATACGTAAATTTTTTTATAACTTTAAATAAACTTTATACAAAATATTTATCATACAATCTTGCAACTCCAATTTAATATTGATTTTGAGTAATTGAATAATTTGATTAAACTTAACTTCCTTTAAATAATCAATATTTGAAAAAGACACTACAAAAAAAATTATTTTTTATATGATATGTATACGTAAGTATATATAAAAAGGATTTTAATTAATATACAGTTTAACATTAACGTCAAGCATATGGTCAAATTTCAAACATGCGACATAAGAAAACTTTCAGAGCTTATTTTTATTTTAGATATTTCGTTTATCGAAAATGCAAATATGCGCAAGTGAGTAAAATTAAAATATTTTGGAAACAAAAAATGTTAAAGACATTTAAAATAAACGCAAATATGATGGATGACTACAGAAATCTTTCGCCTGAAAAAATTCCGTCTATACCGGGTAAAGAAGCTGCTATCGAAAGATTCATAGCCGTGTCAGAAGATAGGTTAAACAGCCAAATTTTTCATTTAAATTTCTATTATAAATCATGTTTTATTTTTAGATATGTATACTCACTTATTTTATATGTTTAGAATTTTATCTTAGCAGGTTTTTTGGTGCATAACTGATATGTGTCAAATAAGTTTTTGTTACTCAGGACGATTGTGATGGATTTGATGTAGTGGTAACATCATCCTCAAGAGATTTCTATTTTGGTCAAATCATCAATAATATATTTGTATTCTTCCATTTGAGACGGTCTTGACGATACAGAAAAATTCAATAAACTTTCACACACGAAAAACAAATTCCTACTGAATTATTTTACCAGACAGTTGTCGATGTGCCAGAAAGTATAAACGAATAAAGTTTTTTACTATTTCCAATTTTATGATGTTCATTTTAAATAAAAAGATATTTTAAAAGATAATAAATTGGATAAGATCTAATAAATTACAGATCAAAATTTGTCAAACTTTAATAGATGAATACAAATAATATAAACATGTTTGAAATAAGCAATCTATTTGTATGTATTAATTAAATGATAAAAACATTTAAAGAATTGCAATAATAAATAAGTTAAAAAAGTTGAAATTAGAAAAAGTTGAATTAGAAAATGCATGTAAATTATACATATAACTTAAAGATATTTTAATGTAAAAAAAATTTTCTTTTAATTAACATAAAATTATATTTTATATCACACAAATCATCTGCCGTCCTAGAAACAGAACTTTCTGTATATTTTTAATTAAACATTGCTGAAAGATTTTGCGCTACATAAGCGCGCCTGCGTTTTGAAATAAAAAGCAAATAACTTACAAATATTGTTTTTCTCTCTTAAATATTAATTCAGAAATGTGTACCCGCCATTCCGCCGTCGATGCCATTACAACACGTCCGACATCATAATCAAGACAAATCGAGATTCACAGAAAGAGCGTTCATAACGAAATTTTATTCTGAAAGATCGATCTTTCTTAAGAAGAGCATCGACGATGTAAACGAGGTATGACGTGAAAGAAATGAGCACTCTGAAGTATCAGAATTTGTGGAAAAGAGAGTCACGAAAGCGATCAATTTTATTTTTTTCTGATACATATGTTGCTCGTAAATTTAACACATCATGTTGTTAGAAAAATACAAATATTTTTTAGTTTTCAAATATTTTGAGTTTAACGTAATATTTAATTCCGAGACAAAAAAAACATAAAGAAATAAAAATTAATGTAATTTATATTAAATATCTAGAACTAAAGAAAAAAGAATGACAGAAATAAAATTTGCGTAATAATAAAATTTCATTAAATTAATGAAAATATATTTCCTAAAATGCTCCAATCAAATTTTATCACTGCAGAATATCAAAGACAAAGTGCGAATTTCTCGCAGTGTGTTGATCATTCCTACTTCAGACAAATATCAAAAAAAAATATATATATACATATTGCAAAATCAATTTCTGTTATTCAAGACAAAAAAGATTTCAGAAATCATGCTACAAGTTGCATCGTTTAACATATAGAAGACTATCTCAAAGTGAATTTTAGCATTACAAAAAAGCAAACAGGACACAATAGTATCTGATATAAATAAATAATTAACTATCATAGAGATGAATATTATAGAGATGAATTATTTGTCGCTTTAAAATATGCTTTATAACTGAATCAATTCATGTAGTAACATTCATAATCAAGATATGAATTTAATCAATAGAAATACAAATCATAAATTAACTATGTTCAATTATACATTTTTCTTGAAAAAAAATTTTTGAAGTTTTAACAATTCAATGTTTACAATTCAATCGCTTAGTAAATCAGATCTCGCATTAAATTTATTTGATTTATAAATGTATTAAGTTTTATTATATACAATATTTTGTTTTCTTATGTATGTTTATATATATATATATATATATATATATAATTATATATTAATAATGTATAATCCCTGTTAGCATTATTTCTCAAAATAACGATCAAAATTTAATTTGTAAAATTATCATTTTAGTTTATGATTGCGTTGGTAGTCCGATAATAATCAGCATGTAGTTTTAAAAAACTGAAAAGATGTATTTAAAAGATGTACATAGAAATGTTAAGCACTAAAATCCAACTATGACTGTATTGACCTTTTTCTTTTGTCGATTTATTTGTATAGGGAAAACTGGGGCTTGTTGGCATAAGAGATAAGTTGGCATTACATTCCGTTTATGTATTTATGACAAAAGAAACAGTTATTGTAAAATATTTCTTTTGTAACATAGGTAACCTTTCCCTAAATTTTATTTAAATTAAACAAGTATTACAATAAAAAAGAAGAGAAAAATCTGATTCAAAAGAAGGCAAATAAATTTTCAAACGTTTCAAAATTTCATATTAATGTTTTTCAGCTTAAGAAAGTAAATCTAAGTGATGTATTATTAGTTGAAAGAAAAATTTCTGTTACTATACGATATATTATTTTGAGTAATAACAGTAATTTGTTATAATAAAATGATTAAAATGTATGTAAGGATAAGGTATTGACTTGGAAAGTTTAGCTTAAATGTATCATGCACGTGAGAAGTGTATGAACATTTAATTATACTGACAAAATGCTTATATTTAATATTTCTATATTGAAGCAAGCTACATTAAATAAGTTTACATTTGTTTTTCTGTTTGTTTACAGTATTTTGTTATTTGATCATTACAAAATAACATTAAGAAGTAATATACACTAAGAATTAAATATCTGTGATCTGTTTTTTTATTTCTAATATGTTTTCATTAATTTAATATAGAGTTTGTCGTATGTAATTTAAACCATATACGTATCAACTTATCCCATTATTAGAGCAAGTTGACTACAATGCAGCATGTTTGTATTTCATTTATTACAAAGAAACTATATATTTATTCCTAGCAAAATTATTCCTAGCATGAAAATGTAGAAGTTCTTGCTATCATATTAAAACAATTTAATTATAATAATTAATTATTTAAAAAGTCGAATGCCAAAGTTATGAAAACTGTATCAACGAGTTCCGGTCTCCCCTAATGGGGAGACCTAAATTAAATTAACTTATTATTATTTATTATTGTTTAATAATAATAATAATAATATTAAAATATTAATAATATATAATGATTGGGAAAATGTGTTTTTGTTGACTGAAAAATTATTGTGAGAATATTAAATGAATTATAATTGAGTCAATCACGACGAAATATACCAATAAATTTTCATGGTATTCATTTGGTAAACGCTTACATTTTCACAGAATATGCTCTAATGACCAGAGGCGCTTGGAGCTTAAAGTCCGAGATAGGCTTTGCGAGCAGTTTCTGATTGAATAGTAAACCGAGACTCATACGTTCGCATTAGCGTACAGAGAATAATCCCCCAGACGCAGCTGCCAACATCTATGTAGCCGCGTTCCCTTTCAGTCACTATCTGCGTAGCAATATTGCGAGCAGCCAATTACCGTGGGGCAACGGACGTCAATTATAACGACTCGCTCGCAACAGGCTAGCTAAGTCGAAACGCAAATACGACAGTGTAGATGGATCGAACGCAAAGAAAATTTGGCTTTTGACGGCATAAATAATCCATTTTAAAACACTTTAAAAAATGTTTCAACAAATATATGTCGAAAAAAGGAAGTGGATTGTAAACTTTGCTTAAAATGTTTAATTATTTAAAAAACATCAAAAAATGTCTAAAAATAGAATCATCTTCTATCATTAAAGGTTTTATTTTTTCTCAGATTAAAATTTTTATTTACATATTTACTATTTGTTATTTTTACTTAATAGTTATCCTATTATAGAGTTATTTAATTTTCAAGACAACAACGGGTTATTCTTCTCTATGTTCACAAGATTATTTTCTTTTTCTTTATTTCGCTAATATTCTTTTATCATTTTTTTTTTTTATTCTTATTTGGAAATTGAGTGCTATGACAGAATTAAAACAAATCAACAAGACGATGAAAATTCTGTAAGACGTTACGGAATGCAATGATTGTCTCTCGTAAATGAAAAATCAAGTGAAGATGTTTTGAGCAGAGAAACAATGATAATATTTTCCGTAGTGTATTCTGAAATGTCGCAGTTCGGAATAGAGTTGTGCAAAAAAACGAAAAAAAATGCCAATGCGGAACTAAAATGAGAAACTTAAAGAAGAAATTCTACAGATAATTTTACTATAATGTTAATTTCACTACATAATTTGGATATCTAACAATTTGTGATAAGTTATACAGAGTAAAGATAATTTTTCCTCAACGCGAATTTGTAATATGTAAAAGATTGTTATACATTATTTAATATTTGACATTAATATAAAAAAAAAAATAAGATGACTTTATTAATTAATTTTTAAATTAAATTTGTCAAATCAATATAAACTATCAATATTATGTTAAATAATTTGAGTAAATAAGTCAGTTTGTCATTTAACGTTAAAGAGAAATCAATTAAATAAATATATGAAAGCTCTTACAGATGAAACGAGTCAAATTTTAATTTGGCTTTGAACCTGACTAAATTTGAGGCACCCATTATAAACGTTTGATATGTTACATGTTTGCTAAAATTATATTTGAAACGTTATGCAAGTCTTTTCCTATCGTGAAGCGCATGGATTTGCGGCATGTGAATTCAAGCGCAGCAAGCGTATTTGCAAAAGGGAAAGCTTATATTCGCTTAATTTCAGCCGTATTTGCGTTAATAAAGTTTCGTTATTACGCTGTTCCTGTTTATTCCGTTTTGAAGGGAGTCGAACGCATGCTCGAAGGATAATTCGTCTGGTAATTCCTCGAACGTGCTGCAGGCGATGCATTCCTAGTACGCGTACGCGTGCCAGCATTATTCCTAATATCCTGCGCTGTCCTTTGACATAATATTTGGGAAATTATATTTCGCATAGATCTCGCATAGTAATCTCGATAATTTTTCGCGGATAAAATTTACGTTAAAAATTCTACATTTTTTAAAACATGCTTTATAAAAGTTGTATTATCTTAAAATACATTAGTGTTAAAATATCTCTAGCATAACAATTTAATTTTATTGATAACGTGGAAAATTAAATAAAACATGTTGATTTTAAGAAAGCTAATATACTAACTTTTTTCTTTTAACCTATATAACAAAAAATTATGATTTTATTATATACGATCAAAATGATAGTATATAAGTAAATAGCAAAAAATTCAATAAAAAATTTTAAATATTAATATTTAGATCAAGCTTTTAGAAATAGTTAAAAACAAATTTTTTTATATTGCATTTAACTTTATCTGAGTTCTCTTAAAAGTTATTTTTCAAGAAGCAGAATGTTGATGAATTCTAAGTGCTTCAAGTGAAAGTTGTTATATTTTGCAAGTTAAAAGATCCAATTACTTGTCGTAAATGCATCCAAATGCAAATGATATTTTTTTTTTTTAAAACATTAACATTATGTGTTCTCTCTCTCTCTCTCTCTCTCTTTTTCTTTCTCTCTTTCTTTTAAACATAACATAGAAGATTAAAAACTGACTAATATACAAATGCTATAAATTGTTAATAATCACTGTTTAAATAACGCATTACGAAATTCACAGTCAAAATAAAAAATGTCATTTAACAATCAATAATGAGTGGACCATTACAAAACTAAGGCATATTTTTTACAAATATAAAATTTAATTTATAGAGCAAAGTAAGATTTGATTATCAAAGAGAAACACATCTGTTATATAATATTATAAATAATATATACCATTAAAAAAGAGATTTTATAATATAAAATCAGATATCAAGTGATTAAGACTTTGATGTAACTGTGGTTAAATAAAAGAAAGTTTTTCTTACTATTTCAACACGATTCAACGAGAACTGCTATTTCGAATAGGAGAATTCTTGATGGAATGGGAATCCGGAATTCGGGTGCGGAAACGAGTTTCGCTCAAAAAGGCTCGCCAATGTTTGCCTCCTCGTACCACTGCAGAAGTACCTCGACTGTTTCATGGGGTTACCTTAAATCGAAGACATCTTTTTCTGTTCTGACGTCGGAACAGTTACAGGAATCTCAATAATTTCTCTCTAGACTGCGACGTCGCAACTGGTCGTCAGTAGGTCTTTGAGCTTGGGCTCTTTCGTCCGCGATCGCGCACCGTCAAGAAAAGCGACTTTGCCCGTAGAGTAAACAACCAAGCGCAATTTTCCGTCGTTCCTTAAAAGGCGTTGGAAAGTAGACTTGTGAAGAAAAACGGATGGCCCCGGAAGAAATTTATAGTCAAAGTGGAAAAATGTCGGTCCGTTATTTAATACGAAGTATCATTCTCTTGTGTGAAAATTTTCTTCGTCTTTCCTATTGAACAAAGAAAAATTAATCTTATTAATCCGTTTAATTTTATGAAAGATAGTTTCAATAATTTCTATTACACAATTAACGCATACTTACATTTATTAACAAATGTTACATTTATCTCTTTTGGAGAAAGTAGCTTTAATATATTCTTTTATTGATTTCTTGAGCATTAAGGATGTATCACTCGTAGTCTGCAAAGAAGTTTGAAAATATGTTAATATATTGTATATATTTTAAATAAATTATATACATATGAAAGTGATATGAATAACATTATACTTTTATTTAATAACACATTTTTATAGTTTATTCATTCTATTTGTTATTAAAGTTAAATTATTTTATGATAATAAATAATGACCAGGTCTCAATTTTTTGTATAAGTATCTTAAGATGATTTATGCAAAGCTTTATTGGAATACAGAAATTAGTTATTCTGTAAATAAACAAATAAATAAAGTTTATTAAAATTATGTGTGCCAAAACTTTTTTTAGATTAATATTTTATTAGTCATTTATACTTATTATTTTCTTATCTTTCTTTTACCACAAATTCACAATTCAATGAAGAATAGCCAAATTGATTATCAAGACAATCGTAATCGATAACGTTAATCCATTGATCTCTTCTAGTCTGATTTTCATTAATCGTTTTCCGTGTCAGCCTGCAATAGTAATTAGCGGTAATTATGTGCAGACTCGCGGCATTGATCAACATTTAATTAAGTTGAGAAATCGGCGCGAAAACTTTGCGAGAACTGAGCTATGAATACGAGAGCTTTTAACGCCTCCTTAAAACTCGTGTGGGACATCCTCGACCAAGCCGTCTAGACCAACCCCCGCGTTTGCTCCATAATCTTTCACAGCTAAGAAGACGTGAAGAAGAGGGTCCAATATCGCGATAGTAGCGAAGTGCTAGGTCGATTCCCGCCCTTGTCTTAAGTTTATCGCTCGTTACCCCTACAACTGCTGGCACTTTGCATAATAAAACGCTACGTATGCCAAACTGTCGCGGTAATTTCAGTGACCCGAATTATAAGGAACAATGAGATCGCTTCCATTATTTGACGGGATCATTTATCTGCATTTTGTTATGTCCCTTTTATCCTTTTCATATATTCGCCTTTTTACGTTATAGAAAAGTGTGCTATGTATATGTATATGTACAGGAAATATAACTGTCGCTCGTTTAGATAAAACACTTTAGCCTTGCTGAATATTATTCGAGATAATTCTCTCTCAGCTTTTAAGCATTTTATTCTGTAAAAGTGTCAGAATGTCTCAATGATCAGCTGCAAATGTAGATCAAATGTACCATCAAGGATCATAAGATGACACAAAATGTTGTACTACAGGACAGTTAAATAATCTTTGAAATCAATACTTGAAAATAAGAAAATGTAATAACAATAATAATAGTAATAATAATAAAATAATGCGTCACTGTAGAAATAAATGTTATAACAGAAATATTTATAGCGAAATGTAGAAGTTGTTTAACAAGTTGCCGTAATTACTAATTTGAAATTATTTCATATTTAAGCTAGTTCTATCTAAAATTACATAAATGTATTGTCTAATTTATTTTTGTAGTTATAATCGTCTAATTAATTTTTGTAGCTATAAAACGTTTCGCATCGCATGCAAAAGACTAGAATTATTTATCCGATAATATACTTATTCTGCACTTTGTACAATCTTTTTACCTTTCCCGTTTTAAGGTCTCACTTATGAAGAAAATAAAGATGTGATTTTCTGTTACGTTAGCTCATCCCTGAAATATGATGCAAATAAAGCAGATTTAAAACTTCCTAGGTTAGCGATGTAAAAAGTGCAGTGTGAAGAGTGTTTGTGCGTTTCAATAATAATTACATACAGCACGTTTGAAACAGTTATTCGTCTTCGCTATGCGAATGGTGGATATCAACGATACGCATCTCTTCCTCGAAATCATTCGAGTGAAATGAGCACTCTCAGTTATTACAAGTAGAACAATGATCTCAGCCGGGTACAACTCAGCATACTTAATGGTCCAGGCTGCGAGATGCAAGAGAAGAAGGGCGGAAGATTCGTCTCCTTTTGCCATTTGCGATAAGCAGCTACGTTTGAATTCGTAACATTTAGTAAAAAGCATTCGGCCATGAAAGAATTCAAGCTTTAATCGTGAATAAAACTGATAATAATAACTCTTGCCCATAATATTAATTAATAACAGATTCGGAAATATACTTTTTAGTTTATCAATTAGAAGGTCTTCTTGAAAAAAATCCAGAAATTATTTCACACTTGTACAGAGATATTTTCGAAAAAGAACACCTCAAGTAGAAAATAATGCGTTTGCTTTTTTGCGCGTTTAGAAAGTTCATACTCTGTTGTCTATTCTTGAGTGCAAAGCCATGCTTTGTAAATTATGCAGGATTTGAAATTTTCAACGTACGTGTAAAGTAAAAAAATCATGCGTTTCTTTCGTAAGCTTAAAAAAAAAAGGATATGCACGAGAGAATTTTTTGATTCGAAGTTTGAGTTATTTCTGTCCATTCTAGACAGGGAATTTCCGTTATTGCTATCTTTCTTTCTTCCGCCAACCTTTTTAATGAATTGAACAGACAACTCAGACGCTTAAATTGCTTCGTTAAATCGGTGAAGGCGCCGTCAGGTTTCTCTTCGTCTTCCACGAGCGTCTCTTTCTTATTCTGTCTTTCTTTCTCTCTCCCCACAATCGTCATCAGCGACATCGTCCTCGTCGAAAAAGCGTCCGAATAAAGAAAAGCATGAATAATGTAATCCGTATAATATCAGGTGGATAGGGAGGCATGACATAACCAGATATAACACGAGGGTGCATCCTTCGTGGGTTAATAAACGGGAAGAAGACTTCGCGGCAGACGTCGAGTATTTTCTCGCTCGGTTAGATTTACACCAAATGATGACATTTTTCCTTTTTCTCCCGCATTACACTTGCAGTTTTATTATTGCAAACTGAGCGACTTTTAACATTAGCATTTTTTGTAATTCTAAGATAATCACAAGTGATAGAAAGATGCAATAATTGCTGATTTGGTATAATAAAAGATATAAGGATCCATTTGAATTAATCAATATTAATTAATATTAATAATAATTATATCAATAATAATTAATTATATTTTTCTTTTCTTTCTATCAACAACAATTAAAACATAATTAAAACAATAATTAAAACATAAATAAAACAATAATTTATCAACAATAATTAAAACAATAAAATAATTTAATAAAATCAAATTTTATTACGCGATTTTAATAATTTATATTTGTTAAGTAAATTATTTTTTATAAAACTTCTTAGAGTTATTAAGTTAAAATAATTTAAAAGTTTTTAATTTTGATTAAATAAATACTTTTTTAAATTTTTGTAATAAAGAGATTTTGAAATTTAATATTAAAATGTAATATATTGTATTTTTTATGTGTCAAATCACAAAAACGAAGATCACTGTTTATGCATAATTTAATGAGTTTTTAATTTTTTACTTCTTATAATTTCTAAAAATATATTTAGCGTTAAGTACTTAGATTATTTTTACAATTGTTTCTACCCATTTTTTTGTTTTTAACAAACAAGAAATTTTTTCAGTTTAATATCAAGTTATTACACTTATTGAAAATTCAAGAAATTTAATATTATGTCTCTTTTCAACATTTTTTAAATGTGTCCAGTTGAACGTGTCTCGAGTTTTGCAGAGCTCGGATAATTTAAATGTCGCCGATAGCAATGGTGTTCGGATATACAACCGACATTAATCCTACCACAAAAGGCTGCGACTGCATCAGCGACTCTCGTGTAATCTGCGATTCTCAGCGCTTGGCGCCCTTGTCATCGTCGTTGTCTTGTTAAATGTGTACCGTAGCAGAGAATAGTGCCGACCTATTCTTCGTGTTCTTCACTGCAGCAGAGAAACTGCTTGCCTCCAATATCGTTCGAATCTTTCCCATGCGATGCAATTTGCAATGCTTTTCATGATGAAAGCGATAAATATTATATTATATCTCGACAAAAAATTTTTCATATATAATTATGTATTATGTATAATTATATAAAATTATACGAAATTATATCAAATATGTCCATATATAACTATACATACTAATGAAGAAAACTGATAAATAATCTCGTTTTAAAATAAATTTTATTGATATCACATTCTAAAATACACATGAAAAAATTATGATCAATAGGGTATTCTGACAAAAAATTCATGTACAAGAACTTCTTATACAGAAGTTAAGCAATACTAAATATAAGTAGAGTTTGGGATAAGTGAATATATTTAGGAAATTCTAAATACAGTGAATCTTTTTTTCGAATATCTCATTAATCATAATTTTGTTATGTGTATTTTGAAATGTGATGTCAAAGTTTATTTTAGCATTAAAATTGGATTCAGTTTTCAGTTTCTTCACCAGTATATATAATTATATATAGCCATATTAGATATATATAATTTTGTATATTTATATATAATTAATTATATAATTATATACAATCATTTAACAATTTTTTACTAAATAAGCACATTAATTGTGCATAATTAAAACAAAATATCTACATCATAATTTCTGATTAGATTCGCCATGCAATAATTACAAAAGTAATTTGATAATATAATAAATTTATTATACAAAAATATTTATCAACGAGAGAATTCAGTTTAACATGCTTCTAAATCGTGTGTGTGTGTGTGTGTGTGTGTGTGTGTGTGTGCGCGCGCGCGCGCGTGTGTGTGTGTGTGTGTAAAGAATATTATAAAAATATTAAAAACTTATAAATTACGTTATAAAAATTTATAAATTATATAATAAAATATATAATTATATAATAAAATTATATAATTATACAATATTATGACTTATACGAAAATATTTAGAATATTGATTCATGAAATTATTAAATAAGCATCTGTTTATTCTAATATTTTTACATAGCTCGTTTTTCAAAAAACTATTGAATACGGTACACACTTTAATCATTGCAATGAAGTTCTAGTATATCAGTAATCTACGACATCAAATTACGGTGTACATTCATGTCGCGCCATTATTTCGTCATAGTGCGGCGCGGAAATCCTCTTTTCCGGTTAGACCGTGCGATCGATCGATACCTAATGATCGCAAGCGCAAGCTCGACGTACGGGCAAGATTACGCTAAACCGCGATGTTATGAACCACGTAAGACGACTCGCGCGCAATTCGGGACAATTTCGGGTTTAGTGGTTTCTGCTATTTGCACGGGAAATTGCGCCTGCTGATGTCACATCCGTTAACCCTCCTCTCCGCGGAGCGCCCAATTGTTCGGCTCGCAGCCGCGGGTCGATCATGGATATAGCATGCAACCATGGTGCTCATATTCTCGCGATTCGAACTGGAGAACTGTGGCGGGGAATCGGGAATAGGAGAGAAATCTGCTCTCTATCTCTCAAATGTAAGGTCAGGCACTTGACATCATTTCGCGTTGACGGCCCCTTAGCTGAAGAACGGTCTTGTTTTCCTATTTTCCGGATCCTCTCTACGCGGATTTGTTCAGATGTTTTCTGATCGGCCCGTAATTTTACCGAATGATTTCTCTTTCTTCCTTGCTCTCTCTTTCTCTCTACGCTATTAGGCAATACATATACTATGTATTATATTATATGTACGTAGAAAAAAAATTATTACAACTTTATCATATCACATGTCTACATAAAAAAAAATAATGTTAATATTTTCTGCTAAAAAATTTATTCGACAAGTTTTTTTTTCTTCTTTGTCAAATGTTCATATTTCTAGTTGACTACACGTGTTTATTTAATAAAAAAATAAACAATTTTTTTAATTTTATGTAATATTTATTCTGTAAGTTTTATAAACTTGAATAAATCGTGAAAAAATCATTTTACGCAAATAAATATATTTAGTAAACATATTTAGAAACAAATATATTTAGTGTATAATAATTACTAAGTAATAATTATTAAGTAATCTTTCAGTTTTATATAAAATATTTAATTATTTTGGCATGAAATAGAGTAAAAATACTCATCAAGTTTTTGTATATATATAATTTTTTAAATATTTCTTTAAAATTTTCTTATTTTTATTTAAGAGTTGCTGTTAAAATGGTAGAAAAAATCTGAAAGCATGATAAAATTATCATAAGTTTAAGATGAATAATGCAATAACTGTTGTACATTGAGATTAAAACACATAGCTCATGAAATACTTAATTACTAATTATTGTACAAATAAAATATTACGCGGAAGTGGGAAGTAATTGCATAGAACATTGTTAGAGCAAGCGGAAGAAGAAGGAAAAGACAAAAGACACTCACATAAGAAGCCTTTTATCCGTCTTCACATGAGGCGCTGGGAGTGTTGCCGCGACACATGAAAATAATAGTAAATAAATAGTAAATAATATGAAAAAGATAGTAATAATAGTGGTTCGAGAAATCAAAATTTCAACAATAAATGCTATTGAATCTTATTGCATCTAAATCTAATTAAAAAATGTATCGAATATCGTACTTCCTGTTATTTGCATTCTTCATATTTTTCACAGTATTACGCGTCGTGTCATACAGGTCTCTAGAAAACGTCAGGATAAAACCAATTCAATTAACTCGTCCACTTCGATGTCGCGCGTACAGAAGTATCAGAGCGCTCTTTTCGGAAAGCCGCTTCCGTCTTCGTCCTCGCCTGCGACTGCCGGGCGCGCTTTGGCGACCAAGTACACGTCGTCACCAAATGGAATAATAAATCACTCTCTTAACGGCGAAATATCGCGCAGACGGTCGAGATTTTATGCAACCAGTCTGCAGAATGCATATACTCGGATGCATTAATAGCAATCTCGTTGCATTCATATCCAGCTGACTTAATGGGACGTACGAAGAGAGAGATAGAGAAGGAATAAGAGCGAGAGAAAGAGTGGACTAAATATATGAGAGAGAGAGAGAGAGAGAGAGAGAGAGAGAGAGAGAGAGAGAGAGAGAATATTTATTGTATATGTATATGTATTGATGTGAGTGTGCGTGCAATGACAGCGGGTAAAGGGGTGCAAAGGGTAAAGGTACGAGTCCGAGAGGGACGTGGAGAAAGACGAAGAGGACGTGAAGCGGACGAAGGGACAGAGACAGAGAGAGAATTCAATTCCACGGTCGATTATGCAGCCAGTCTGCCGGATTACTGCCGGTACGCGTTTCCGTTTTGCGCCGATGAAGGGATTACCTTGCGTGTATACATTCATGCGGGCGCACGCGGACGCACGTGCATGCAGAATATCGTGTAACTCGCGCATCAATGCGACATATATATATATATATATATATATATATATATATATATATATATATATATATATGTATACATATATTTATATATTTATATATAACAGATCATGTTTTTATCAGTATCAATGCAATTAATTTTCGAGAAATAAGGGGTGTTGCTTTGAGAGACCTATGTATTGGCAATTTTCTCTTAATGCAATTTTTTTTTTAAATAATGCTAAACAATGCAAAAAATCGAATAATGAACATCGCTTTAAATTATGATAAAGAAAAAATTGTTTTGATCTTAAAAAAATTGATTATATCTTGTTATAAGATATAATCTAATTTACGAATATAAAGAAGTAAGAGAAAAAAATCAATAAAATTATTAATAAAAACAAATCTGTTCACACACACACACACACACACAACAGATTTGTCTTTATTAATAATTTCTTTATTAATAAGTGTGTGTGTGTGTGTGTGTGTGTGTGTGTGTGTGTGTGTGTGTGTGTGTGTGTGTAAATAAAAAAATTTTTGTATTTTTATAATTCCATTGTATTTTCATAATTTTATCAAAAGTATAAATAATATCTCTTATCGTAAGTTTAATTAATTAAATTATTGTTCTGAAAAAAAGCATTATTATAACAAATATTGTGATTACGTTATTAATAATTTATATTTATAAAAATCCGATTAAAATAATAATAAACGATGATCAATCGAGATGTGGATAATAAAATTTTATAAAAAGAATTTTCGATAAAACGGATCTCGATGCTTAATAATATTACATGAATTTTTACAATTTCCAATTTATGCAAACTACGCTCCGATTATTTGTCTTGAAACATAGTTTAAGCTGAATTTAGAGTAATATTACAAATTAAATTGCACAAGCAATTTAATAATACTGACGCTAGTATATCTTTAAAGAATTTATTGCGAAAAATATCACCTCAGTCACCTCTAATTAAATAAAATATTATGTAATAAAAATAATTCATATTGAAAACTAGAAAGAAAAAATACTCCATGGGAACATAAGGTTTAGTTGTGAGAGTGAGCTCTTTTATTGCAGAAGCGGTGACCGCGTTTCGGTCAACGCAATATTTCTAACCGTGGCGGAACCGCGCAGACATATATTCTCGCTGAAAACGTTTATTAACGCTTTTTCTACTTGTTAATTTCAAGTGGTGAAATTGGTGCGCTCCATTTGCACTGAATCAATGTCACTGCAGTACACCGGCGATCTTTTGGCGAATCAGCGACATTCGATGCGATTATTCTTGCGACATTCACCAACGCATGAACAATACTGACAGACGAAGTCAATTCATTCGCTAAACTCAGGAGCATTCTTTCATTTTAGCCCAAAAATCCTACTCGTGAAAGCGTCTCTTTTAGCGAATTTCCGTGAGAATAACGGTTAAAACGCGTGACAATCAGTTGCCACGATTTACGACGCCCAATAAACCTTTCGCCATGATCGCTCTTATTATAAGCGTTCTCGTTCCGACAGTTTGTACGACATATTGGAAAAAACATATCTACACGTCGCTGAAAAGTACAATTTAAAAAATGTGCGTATGTGTAAAATATTAGAAAAATATTCAAAGATAATTTTAACTACATATCATTGGCAGTGTAACAATAATTAGATAATTTTAATTACAATATCACAAGATGAAATATAATAAATCTTTTTTAAATTCTAATATAATTTTAAGTACTTTTTTATTTATTTATTTTTTAATAAGAAATAAAAGAGTTTTTGTCAGTATATAATTTCGTAAATCGATTCCTTTAGATAAAGAACATATTTCATATTTAATTATATAACAGCTATTATTATAAATACGTGTGTACTTATTCCTTCGAAGAAGATTTAAGAAAATTGGCTATAATAATTTTTTATTATTTTGCATTTTTAGATATTATATTCCTTAAAACTTTTAAACTTTTCCGACATTCTGTAGATATACTATGCGCGAGCTATTGCAAAACCAGAATGCTCGCCAATTTTTCTTTTTTTTTCTCCCGCCTTGTGCGGCAATAATCGCAAGAGTTATCATTGTTCACTGGCTAACGGTTGACAAAAAGATATTATTTTTACGGGAAAAGGTCGCGAGATTCCATCGATTTTGTGTGAATGTAGCTATACTGTTTGGATAGTTTTTATTTCTCAACTTCGAGCATGCTTGCACTACTGCGCACATTGTTCAACTTTGCAATCGTAACATTGCTATGCGTGCAATTTAAATGGCAATTAGTAACGCGTTTCAATGCATCTCGATTATTACATGAACGCTGATATTAATCACACATTATTACATAGTAATTAAATTAAATTTATATCGCATATGCAACGAGATATCAGAGATACATGATTCATGTAATACATTTTGAGTTAATTAATGCCCATGTTGGCGACACTTCCACAAGCATATGCACTTTTGTATGTTCAAATAATATCAAATAATTTTTTTTTAAATTAACTAATCATAAATACGTTATTAGTCCTTCTTTAGATCATACAACTTTTGCTTGAAATATTTTTTGAAGTATTAATGAATAGTTAGAGAGATAATTAAATGGAAAAATTATAATAGGTTACCCTATGTCTTTTCTTCTTTGTTTTTAATTTATATTTTTTATACTATGGAGATATGAATGACTTTTTACATCCATGTCTCCACATTCCATTTTTATTTATTAGTATTCGATTGACATGCATATAAAGTATGAATAATTTAAATTATTTTAATTGTAATATAAATTATTTTTTCAACGTAATGCATAATATTTTAATATCAAAATAGTAATAATGTAATAAATTCTGTCAAATTATAATAAGTATAAAATAATTATAAATTCTTTTTATATTTTGTAAAATTTATAATAATAAAGTTGTATTATAATATCTCAAGTGTAGAATGTAAACAGTTGAAAATAAGTTAATAAACATTTATTTAAATTTAATAAAGAAATTTTAATTTTTTAAATTTTTAGGTCTGCTTTACAAAATCGTATAATTTTTAATTGAAATCAGATTATCATAAAATCTTTTATATTAATTAAATTTAAAATGACAATTTATACATTTTATAAATAATTATCACGTGATAAAAGAAATATATAATTTAATAAAATAAATGTGTAAATATAAGTATATGTATATATATATATATATATATATATATATATATATACACACATATAATTATTTGATTTAACAATTTTTTACTATAATGATACATTCTGCTTGTTTTCAAGCAAATCGCGTGAACGACGATTTTGTTCTCTTACAATTAACAACGTATCTCAATGATTTTCTTAAATAGAGCGACGATATGTTTAATCGGCCGTGTTAATCCCTCCTTGCGAGTTAACTCAGAGCAATTGTATCGCGAACGAGAGATATAAAGACCCTTTCCCGTGTGAGTTCGGCAAAGTAAGACGATTTAACGATTTTCGTCTGTCTTTAACCCTTAAGAGGGCTGTGAGATTTCGCGTTTGAACATTACGATATGCCGCAAATGTCTCTGATATTCTTCCGATTTACGCGCCAGAGAAAGAATGAACAAGAAATTAAATCCATTGCTGGCGGCAAGTGGAATCCGACCGTCGGAACGACGCATTTTATCGCATTTCCGAAAATTTATCGCTGCAGATTAATTTCAATGGATATCTCTATCGATTGCATCGCGACTGGGAAATCGGCAATTGTTATTACTGGCGCGCCGCATGTTGTCATATGTGTTTTGCACTCGCAATAAGACATTTGGCACAATATGCACGTTTTTACAGTTTTTATGACTTTGTATTGCTTAAAATATAGCGTTGAAAAAGAAATATTTGTATATACCTCCATATATAGAGGCACCTACTATTAACTAGACTGCTTACTCTGCCAATTTAACATGTGATAGAAAGAGATAGAATGAGGGGAAAAATATTGAACCCGAGCCGACATTGCCACGTGTATAATGCACGTCTATAAGTGTACCACATAATTTGACTAATGTATCATGTGAATGTCACATGATCAGAGTCTATGTATCTCTATGTATCTCTATGTATCTCTAATGTACTCTAATGTATCAAGTGTGAGTGTAAAGGCCTCAATAGCGTAAACATAGTCATAAAGTGTTATAATTGTAAGAATTGACCAATTATAATCGAATAGAATAATCTACTATGGTTGATCTATTCTTACAATTACTACTAAATTCTACAATCACTTACGACTACGTTTACGTTATTGTCTTAATATATTACCTTAGCCAAAAATATTAAACATTAACTATTATTTCATTAATTATTCTTCAAAGAAGCTCAAAAATTGATTTATGACATTTACTACGAATTCTTTATTTCAAGAACTCTAAACTTATATAAAT
This sequence comes from Cephalotes varians, assembly GCA_037157785.1. Taxonomy (NCBI): domain Eukaryota; kingdom Metazoa; phylum Arthropoda; class Insecta; order Hymenoptera; family Formicidae; genus Cephalotes; species Cephalotes varians. Next base: position 67,264 of record JANQDE010000046.1, read on the forward strand.
CAACTTATAATGTCAATAGAAAATAATACAAATAAGGAGTTTCAAATAAATAAAAAAATATTAGATGCCTAATATTTTTGATCAAGATTCATGAGAAGTATTATTTATATAGTTATATAGTATATTATTATATATGTGAGTATAAAACACGTAGTAATGACTCACTCTTAATTTAAAAAATGACAACGGAGTATGATCAGTTTAATTTATATAAATATATATATATATATATATATATATATATATATATATATATGTGTGTGTATACTTTCATTTAATATGCATTTTATTGAATTTTTAACAAAAAAAATGAGAACATATAAAAATTAAATTTATAAAAATATAATTTAAATTTAAATTTAAATTAATAATTTTACTCAATATTCGAAACATTACATTAATTTTTAATCATTTTTATCAGAAAAATATTTTGTTGTAAAAAAAATAAAAAATTCAGTTTTTTAAAGTAAAAAGAATTTAGAATTAAAAATATTATATAAAAATTAAAAAATATAATGTATGGCATAGTTGTGTGTACAAATATTTAATAATTTAACTTAACAAACATTAAATGCTGCTTTCAACGAATCTTCCACAAACTATTTAATTATGCGATTTAATTATGCGTCTAATGGGATAGTAAGTCTTTTTCTTAATGTCTTGTACCTAATCATTTTACATTCCGGTCAACTATATTATGTCTTTTAACATAATTAGCAGAAAACTCTCTCTTCGCAAATATTAATTATTTTTCTCTGTGACGGTCACACTAAACTTAAATAAATAAATAAATTTAAGAAAAATTCATTGCAGCGTATGACAAAAACTTGTTTGACAGAAATTTGCAAGAAATCTTTTTATGTCTTACGAAATACTTCTGAGCAACTTAGCTGTATTTTGAATTTAATTTTCTCCAGGAGATGCGAAAAATAAAATTAATAAAAACTGTTCTCATTGGTACTTAGAGAAATAATATAGGTAACTGAGAATACCAAAAAATTTTGACATTTTCTCTGGATGTTATTTCATATTACAATTATAACATAAGAAAACAAATATAATTCTTTAAAAAAAAGAAAACATTTTAGGTGCACTTTCATAGAACAATTTATATTTGAAAATTAAAAATAATATAAACATATATAAAATATATATATAGTATAATATATGTAATATGTATATATTTATATATAATCAAATTTAAAAAAATTAGAGTACTGAAACTTCTCACATTGAAGATTTCAGTTTTATTTGTTTCATCAATTTAAATATGTATTTAAAATCGCAGATTTATATATGAACAAAAGAAAATGCCGCTATTATAAAAAAATAATACTTTTAATATTATAATTTTTTATCAGAAATATATATTGACTAGAAGAATGCACTGTATCTTTGGAATTAAATATTTCTTTCTAAAATTTCCACATAAATTACTCTTTAATAGATATTTATATTTATATAAAAAAATCTTAAATAAAAATTTAAATATAAAATAAAAGATCAGTAGTAAGAATCTGCTTTTCTTAAGCAATACACATATAACTAGCAACAGTTTTAATCATCTTATAACAAACTGACCACAATGTGGTTGGCTTGTAACGAATCTTGCCAAGTTGTTCGTATAAGACGGAGGGTAGCCGGTCGAGCAGATAAAAGTAGCCCTGTTAATAGCACGAGACAATGTAACGCTGGAGGATAATACCAATTAGGCGGCAGGACCAGCCAGTCGGCAGCGCCCGGCAGGATAAGGTTATTTATTTGACGGGTTAATTTATTCCGGATAAAAAGAGCTCAGCCGGCGAGGTACTCCGCCGGATGTACGGCCTTAAATTAAAACCCCTCCTCCAATACGTTCCCTTGATGCAAGAAACATTGCTCTCGCTATCTTGCGCTCGCTATGTTTCACGAGTGCGCCACTCTAAGCTACGCTCATGACGTACAATCCGCCTTGCTTCAGCTGCTATCGATGGATTAATTTGAATATCCGGAATCTTTCGAGTACATTTGCGACTTCTGCAAAGAAAGCGAGTAACGATTGGTAGTATGAGTGAATAATTATTAATATTATTGTATGTGTACTATGCGCGTTTGCAGAAAATACGGAATATTATTTATTCTTTACAAAATTAAATGTATAAAGTAGTTCTTTTCTAGATTTCTTCATCTGCTATTCGTATCACTATTGAAGCAAGCAACGCAGTATCGTTATTAACATGTTGACTGACTATAATGGTTATCTATAACCGACGCCTGACTTTTCAGTGGCGTCTTGATAGTCAGTGAGCGGCGAGCCAAAATTTTTTAAAATCCGCTTATAAAAAATAAATGCCATCTAATATAAAATTTTAAATAACTAAAATAGCTAAATAACATTGTGAAGTAAAAAATACATTATTCGACACAATACTCATGAAGATACAATCTTGTTATATTACGTCATACTATATTTTATCATTATATGTTTGCAATAATGAAAATTCTTCTGTGGCGCACACGATAAGACATAACTCGCTGAACAATTAATGCATTAAGTAAATATTTATACATGTTACTATATATTTTTTGTTACGCACAATTTGGCTATAGACCAATGGATGTATTGCAAATCGGAATATACAATAACTTGTGCGACAATTTTAACATGACAATGAAATATATAATGTACAAGAAAGATTTGCGATATCTTGTATGTATACATGATTTGTAAAAAATAAGATAAAAATCTACGAAATAACTCTACGAATTAACTCTCATTAGAACATTCATCTCATTTGATTGAAACAATCATTAGCAAAGGATAGCTCAGGCATTAGCAAAGCCATATTGTTTAGTTGCAATTATTGTTTTTCTCTCTCGATTCTACTTATAATTTCTTTTGCATTCATACATCGTTAATACAACCCGATAACAAAGTTAAGGCAAAAATGTGGAAGTGTCGTTTTCCTGGTAGTAGATGTCTCTTGTAGAAACTACGCGAAGAAAGAAGATAACGAAACGAACAGAAGAAAAAAGACATATAGAACGTATCGCGAGATTATAGTGGAGGAAGAGAAGCACGGAAAGGAGGGATATACTTGCATCACAAGCGTAGAAAACGGAGGCATGTACATATATGACCGTAGCGCGATAATGTCGCGAAACTTGCTTAGTACAGGCAACACAAACAGTCCGTGTCCACCTTGTCTGCTTTTGGAACGTTTCCCTCGTTTATCCGCGTCAACGCTCTGTCGTCCGTTGTCTTACCGTTTTTCCCATTAAATTTCGCGTGCTTATCCTCGGTACTGTTACGAGATAATCGTGTATGAATGTGCAATCGTGTACGAATGTGTAAGGATTTGCGCGCGCGAGTGTGTATGTGCGAGAGTGTGCGCAGTGGATGTGCATCGACATGAAAGCTCGTTCTCGTGAAGTTTTCAATGGCGATTACGTGTCCGGTAATTTTGTCGCAAACTCGACGGATCCCACCATGAATCGTGTCGCTGGCGAAAGCCGTCGATAAGCTCGTACCGTGTATGCTGTTAACGAACCCAAAGGACCGGTAGGTACGTCCTGATGAATACACGGCCAATTGATCTTGCAACGACATAATGCCGCATTAGTGCCGCGTTGCGCTGGTAACATGCTCCCGAGTTCTTTACCTAGTTGCGGCTTATCGCGCGTTACGTGGGTGATTTTGAACAATCCGGTCGGCGCAGGAATCGTTTCGAAATGCCTTCGAGTGTCGTCCGTAATTCGCGCTGTTTTTAATGGAGTGCTTTCTGTACAAGGGCACACAAACACACGTGTGCATCACGATGTTCCGTGTGTGACTCAAATGTCAGCGTAGATATGGCCGACGTCACCTGTTGCTGGCAATTAACGAATGTGTCGTGCTCTGATGACGGCTTTATGAAAAGCAAACCAGATCCTTAGAACAAACGATACAAGGTATAATTGAACCTATTGTTATTTCAACTTGCGTTCCATATTTCTGTTGTCAAATTGGTGAGACATCATGGAAATTTGAATTTGATAAGTAAATGATTTAATCGAAAAACAATTAAAATCTTGCAATAATTGATTATTATTTACTTTTGGAGCACTTCCGATAATTTCTCTTAAATAGATTATGACGTAGAATTATTATTCTTACTATAGTGAAAACTATAGTGAAAGTAAATTTTTTTGAAATGAGATATTATTAAAGTCTACATTTTCATATCTATGAATGTATATAGKATTCTGTTTTTTGTAGTTTTATATATATATATTATAAAAACTTTACCCTTGAACAGATAGTACGTATATAAGTATAAACCAAAGAAATGAAAAGTTTTAAATCCTTCGTTCCCATACTACGTATGATTCTCATACTGTCATATGATTATAGAACTATGAAATGAGATGCTAAGGTCTATATCTTTATTTCTCTAAATATATGTGTGCACGCGCGCGCGCGCGCACACGCACGCACGCACGCACGCACGCACACAGATTTCTTATATATATGGCTCTATAAACTTTATACTTGTAGATAGTATTTTGATACATATTTAAAAACTTTTCAGTATCACTTTCATTTGCTGTTACGTTCAATGATAAAAGTTATCTTAAATACAATAATAACTTACAAAATTATAAATCCTTCCTTAAAATTTTAGATAAATTTATCAAAAGCTAAAAAAAGATTTTTATTATATACTTACAATAACTTTACAATAAAAAATTATTCTTTAAACAATCTTTAAACGTTTCTAAAATGGCAAAATGTTCTTATGAATCACTTATTTGTCATGTAATATACACAAAAATAAATATTATTTTGTATAAATAATTTGAAGAAAAAAGAGTTAAAAATTCTTGTTATTTTTAATAATAATTTTAATGTCTCAAAGTTTTTAATCTTTTTTTATTTGTTTATATAATAATGTAAATAATAATAGATAGAGAATATAATGTAATAATAATGTTAAAATCATATTTTTTTAATGTTACATTGTACGTTATAGCAATATATATAAATAGACCGAAAAATATGCTTGCGACACTCGCATTTTGCATTTGATATTTTGTTTTTCAAAATGCAGTTAACGTGACAATAATAAATGAGTAAATGGCTTTGCCCATAAATGTAAGTTGTTATCTAATCTTTAGTTTACGCAAGTCTTCACTCATACAACTCATGCCGACGTGGTTTTTATCTTAAAGACTTACTTTATTTTTTTCATATTTGTACAAACATTTTACAATATATAATTTTTTGCTTTGAAATTCGCAAAAATACTTATTGAGATAACCTTTTTTTGTTATAATATAATATGCATTTGTGATGTTTCTAATAAAGATAATAGTATTATCAAATTTTGAAAAAATTGAGTTAGTAAACATAGTTTCATATCATGAGGTTATCATCTGATTGACTCTCTCGATTCTTTATATAAATCTTTTTTTACTATAATGAAGTTATTTCTTGATGTAATCTTGTTAGATTACCATTTCAGGGTTTTAAAATTTAACAATTATAAAACTGTCAGTTCGGTATACGTAATCTATCAAAAATTACCTTTTTTAAAAAAAAGGTAAAAAAAGCGCCAAGTACACGCTCTTTTTTCACAATCAAAACAGAACAATAATTTTAGCTATCGTATATATACTTTCTATAAAAAAATATGATATTAAGAAATGGCGCCAAGTGGATTTTAAGAAAGGACTATGAATACAATTATTAATATATTAAATAAAATATATTAAATATATTAAACAAATATATATTAAACAAATATATTAAAAAAAATAAATACATAAAAATATGAACTATTAAAAAAACTATTAAAAAATTAAAATATTTAATAAAAAAATGACTAATTTAATCAAAATAAGAAAAATATATTTAAAAATACAAAAAAACTTGGCGCTGCTACACCTTAAAGTACTAGCAGCGCCAAGTTTTTTTGTATTTTTAAATATATTTTTCTTATTTTGATTAAATTAGTCATTTTTTTATTAAATATTTTAATTTTTTTACCTTTTTTTAAAAAAAATAATTTTTGATAGATATCAATTTTTTTAAAAATAATATGTAAATAATAATATATAAATTAATTAGATTTTGCTAAAGAAGTTACCCCATCATATTTTCAGTATGCTCTTTAATTAATTATGTTACAAAACCACAAAATATAAATGTTATATCATTTCTAGATCACGTTTTTCTAATTCTAAGCATCATTAGCTTAAACCTTATCATTCTCTTCTCTACGTATACTTGTATATAATGGCTTTTTTTAATATTTACTCTATAAAACTAAAAAGACTCATCATTTTCGAAATAATTTTTATTACTTATTTTATCAAGAGACACGGTCAAATACTCAAATAATACCAACAATTGCTTATCAATTTAAGAAAATAATACAGATATCTCTAGCATTTCTAGACTATTGTCTTTTTCTAATTTGCGCATCGTTGGCTTCAATCCAAATGTTAGATGTACCTTCTCTATATATACTTGTTTAGTAAAAATATCAGCCATATAATTTAGTATATGTATATAAATGTTATTTGAGCTACGTTCCGTTATTCACTGCGAGTATTCAACATCTACAGTGCACGTTACGTGTGCTATAGATTTTGAGCACTCGCAGTGAGTATCGGAACACAACCTTGTAAGCACTGCTGTCAATCAATGACGCTAGCGTACCTAACGTTTAAAAATCGAAACAGTACATACGTACGTACATCTCGGAGATCGATTTTTTTATTTCTACTTTACATTATAATAACTTTGTTCCTACAGCACGTACAGTAAAAATAAGCATACTTTTATTATATAATTTGGGTATGTGCTGTCAATTGAGCTTATTATCAACTCAATCGATTCAGTTGTTATTGAGATCTGATAATCTCGGTTGTCTCAACTTTTGGTCTCGTAAAGATATACGGTCCGTCTCCTCTCAAGATATACGCGCTATGCGTGAACTTGACGCGAGACACTACCGTGTCTCTTGATAGTGTGTACAAATTAATAAATTTTTGTTTCATTGCTTGTTTGATATATTGTTACATTTTTCTTTTGCAACGATAGCCTTCGCTACAAATCCCCTGATGGACTGTTGCCTCTCTAAAGCATAGTGGTTATATGAGCGATCCAGATTATTTTTTTTCTTCTTCCGCTCTCTCTTCTTTTCTCTTTCTCTTTGTATATTTCCCTTTATCGGGAAATTACTCGCTTTCCCTTCTTCTCATTTCTATCGAAACTGTCCAATCGATAACTTTGATTATCGTCTCGAAGTGACGGGTTTGAAATTGATTCACGTTGGCAACCAACTTAGCGGTGGTAGTTCCAAGGAAATGCAAATGTGCCCTTGAACTCCGCATCAATAGAACTGGGCTTAGGCCACGTAAGCCTCGTTAGAATGGATGCCAGACGGACTTATAGTCTGGCTTACAATTACCCGACGTTTATGGGTCGAATACATGCCATTTTACGTTATTACCTCTTGCCTACTGATCTCGATGTTGACGTTAAGTCGATTAAAACTTCCTCCGAGGTTGGGAGCAATTTAGCGATCGACGATGAAAAGATTACGCTATGAAAATTTGAAGGAAAAAACGGCCGTTCCCGAACTTGGTCAGAATTATATTCGACATCAATAAAGCTTCAAAATTTACTTGCACATTAGAGACTTGCATTAGATTACAAATATGCTACAGATCGATGCATCTCTGATGACTATAAAGCACTCGACATTATTATCTAGCGTGCGCCAGATTTCATTGTAATGACACGCAAACGCTATCTTTTTCAATGGCGGCGATGGAAATCGGTTGACGATGATGACTAGGGAATATCGCTACTGTCGGACAGATACTAGATACGGCAGAGCGCGTCAGTAAAACGATCGACGTTTATAGCCCGAATACACGTCGTTTCTCGTTATTAGTTATGACAGGCGATCTCGATGCCGGGCGAGTTTACACATAATTCTGCATCATACGTCGCGCGGGTCGAATTTATCGGATGTAACGAACCTTCCATCATCGGCTTCGAGTACGGCGAGAGAGAGAGAGAGAGAGAGAGAGAGAGCAGCTCAAACCCCATGGAAAAAAGCTCTCCTCGTTTACTGCTCACCTAAAACCGGAGTAGTAAACCGGACGATAGCCAGATACGACTCGTTTTATTCGTCTCGAAGTAGTTTTCTTTGTAGCTGCAAATGTAAATGGAAGCAGATGGCAAGAGTGTCTCTTACGCGTTAATATGAAACGACCGCGGTGTCCTTATGTCTTTTCCGCGTGACAAAAATGGCACCACGTATATGCATAAGTTGTAGAGTTGTAACTCTTAAACTGAAGACAAGTTAGCTTTATAAACCTACCTTAGCTTGTACCTTAGCTTGACTGACATCTGATGTCTTTCTAGGACTAGCAATACAAAAAAGTAAAAGAATTAGTAATTTACAATGAAATTGTAATAACATTGATTAAAAATTGGTCCAAATACTATATATACAAATAGATATACGCGTTTAAATAAAATATCAAGTTTAACTTGATGTTTTCTAAAATTATAGATTAACGTATTAGATATAAATGCTGCACGACTATTTATTAATTCATTAATTATTATAAATCTTAATATGTATTATATGTTGTGATAACAATATTATAAAAAATATTTCTATGTAAAAGATATAATAGACGCATCAGTATTAGTAAGTATCAGTAATACACTTTTATCATTTCGATTTCTAATTTGTTAGTTTTTTATCTACCTCAACAATAAACTAATGATTAACTATTTTTACGATGACTATTATTATTTAAATATACTATAGTATATTTATATACTATATACTATACGTGTGTGTGTGTGTGTGTGTGTGTGTGTGTGTGTGTGTGTGTGTGTGTTTTTAAATACACTATATGCGCGCGGGCGTATGTGTACGTAAAAAAAGAGATAAAAGAAGAAAATAAATAAATAAATTTAATTATTTATATACAACAAAAGTCATAAAATCTTAAAAAATATTATTGTTATAAATTTAAAAAATTACAAAGCAGTCAGATTGCTTTGGTAGTTTTAGTGTTTATTCAGGCATTCGCATTTGCATTTATTCTTGAAGGCGCACATTAATAGTATGTTTCATCACCGGAAAGACACGTTAGAACACCTTGTTTCTACTAACTAGTGAGACTTAGGACGAATACACTCTATAAATCTAAAGTAACTATAAAGCCTCACGTTCCACCACTGAGGGAGAGTTAAGTGAAGCCGTAAACCCATGAGCCCATGAATCCGTAATTCCATGGTCAGAGTTTATGGTTAGCTCCCACCATATTTACGGCCATCTCTTAAGTGTATTTGTGCAGATTAGAGGCACATAGTTGTCTTCATAAAGTACGTACAATTAACTACGCTTGGGGACTGATTCGTCCTAAATCTATCATTAGCTGACATTCACTAGAGAGATTGACAGTCTACATTATACATTATAAATAAATTTAAATCTTATATATATATATATTTAAGAATTCTAGCTTTAGTTTCTTGACTTAATGACATTATATCAATGTATATTAATAATAATTATTCTGTGATGAGAAGACATACATGTAATAAAATTCAAAATATATAATTTTATTTCTGGCATACATAATTTTTTTTAATGCTATAAATATATATAGAAATGTTATTAGAAATATAAGCATCAAAGTTTGCTTTAATCGAATAATAATTCCTTATTTATACTATTCACTTATCGCTCTATTTGTCTATTTATTATTGTATAAATATGTTTATTATTTTAATAATATATGTTTTGTTAATTAAGCACTTTTTTCTAATTGGAAGTTAACTTTAGTTTGCTATGATACTATTTTATTGTCTTATTTTGATTCAATACAAATACAATAGCAAATATTGCGTACATCTCTAAACCTGATTTTGCGAGATATTATTGTTCTAGAGATCAGTTGCATATGCGTTTAATAATTATGGCGCTTGGCGCTGGCCACTGCCTGGTATCCAGCGTGCTGGAAATTTAAAGCAACGACCGACCGATAACATTCTGTCGGAACTATGTAATCTTATTTGAAGCCCTGCGCTCTAATTACCGTGGTTGCTACCTATGCCACGAAAATATGATCGCCTACCATCTCGTGTTTCCATCTCTACGCTTGTATACATCCGTCTAACTATTACTCTAATTATTTTTACGTATTTACAAAGATCTTTTTACCGAAATTTCTTTAATTTAATAATAGGTCTCTAGTTTAAAAATTTTATTTATTTTAATAAAAATTTCTTTTTAAGGTTGTACTAATGATACATAGATCAATGATTATATTTTAATAGTAATTTTTATTAATTAAGTAAGTAATTATTATCAATTAAGTAATTATTATCAATATAATTAGTTTTAATAATTTTACAATAACATAAAATTAATAGTTTTTATTTTTATAAAAAATAAACAAATATAAATGACTTTAAATTATTTATTAAGATTATTGATACTGCAATTGCAAAATGTTATAATAATATATTTAATAGGCTACAGCAAACAATTTACAAATGCTTTTGTCAAATTATAAATTTAATACTGAAAAATATGTTATTATAAATTGAAGAGAAAGCGTCTTATCTTTGTTTCAATGTACATTTCACATTAACATTTTCTGTAAACAAGGTCGGTATGCAAAGCTTGTTTGGTCATACGAATTGTACACGTCGCGTTATTTACTCGGGAGCAAGCATAGTATAATTATCGCAGTAATGTAATGCGTTCGGGTAATGGCTCGCACGATTTAATGGAATTACTATTATAACTTGGCGAGCTAGGTCCGTTAACCCTTCTATCAAGAAACGGGGGCGGGGAAATAGCAACCTCAAATAATTCGCGAATATACGCTTAGTCGCGCGATATTACTGCATTTCGACGAGATGTGACATTCATCCTACATGCAAGTCCGTAAATAACTCTTGGTTCGAGTGATGCGAGAGATTATGTTGCTTCGATAACTGTTCTTCCAAAACGTAGTAAGTGCAACGAATGTTATGAGAGCCATTACAGAGACAAACGAGACGTTTGCTTCTCTTGGACGCACTCCAAATCTTTGTTCGCGCGAATGTCTCAATTATTTTCAACTGCTATCGCTATATTTATTTTGACAACGGCGCAGATTGTGCGATTCTATATTAACTATGCAAAGAAATTGATAATAGCGATGTTAATTAAAAAAGACTAGTAAAAAAATGATACATGATGTTTTTCAAATGTCTGTCTCTGTAAACTTTGCTTCATTATTATATTGTATAATATTATATACAGATTTATTATATTGTATCTTTACTCTATTGTTATATTACTAAATAAGTTTTTATATTATATTACTAAATAAGTTTTTTTAAAAATTTTCGACCAAAGGATATAAAATAAAATAAGACCACTATTTTTCAATACGGTTATATTCACTTTAATATAATTTTTAAAACAACAAATTAAAAAACATTTTTTTATGTTTTCTTCTAAAAAAATATTCTAAACTTTCGTCCTTAAAATATAATTTAATACTGCGGAGATCACTTCTTCATCACTTCATCAGTAAATTTTTTTTCACGCAAATCAGATTTTAATTTTAAAAATAAAGAATAATTATTAGGCTTAAAAAGTTGTGAGGTGAATGAAGAAGTAATCTCAGCAGTTAAACCATTTTAAAGGATAATGCCACTCTAGCGGCTAAAAAAAGGCATGATTTTGATAATTTTTTTTATGTGCACAGTAAATCTAATACAAAAGTCATTTCAAGGCTTTTATTATACGTGTTTTAAGTAGTAATTAAAAATTTTTTCATATTTTTTGTGGCAAAATGGCGGCTCTAGAGCCCAGAAAGAAAAGCCCTCTTTGTAAATAGTACACAGGTAGTAAAATATCTCGTCCAATTTTCAATCTGCAACAGAGGGGCGAAAAATTTAAATTCTATATATGATTCACTAGTGAAATATGTACGAAAAAAAAATAAAAATAATTTTTATGAAAATGGCGCTTGTTGGAAAAAAGTTTTCATTTTTCAATGAAAAATTACGTAGAAAATCGTTTGTAAAAAAAAATTCTCAATAAAACGAGAAATCTGTACGTAATCCTGTAGAAAATATAATTTTAAAGCTGCAGTCAAAATTTTAAATGACTTGATAAAGATTTCTCGGAGTTATGTTACCGCCTTGAAAAATGCAGTTTCGAGAAAAACGCGTTTAAAGTTTTACTTATCCATATTATTTTTCCATAGAAAACTTTAATTTACAATTTGCGATGTCTGCGCCATACAACTGGCTTTCTAAATTAAAGTAGAAGCCTAGAGTTCCTTAGAATTCGTAGAATAGGTAAATTAATCCCTTTATTATTCCAGGTATGCAGGTCTTCTTTAGAAGCTGAAAACTTTTAGATTTTATTATATATAATGTCTTTAAGCTATTTCTTTAATTAATAATTATATTTCTTTCATTATGACGAAATAGAATATATTTTAAGATGTCAAAATGATGTCTTTTAAGATCTCTTCCTAATCATTTAATTAAATACATATTTTAATATTCTATGGAAACTTGTCAAATTCGAACGTAATTGCTTAACGTTCAATTGTTTAACGCGTAACATATGTCATTCGTCTGATTTCCACGTAATCTTTCAGACTAAGAAGGAGGTCTCCTTATTTCCACGTACTCAATTCGTGGATCGATGAACGTAGAAATTGTATAGTGTAGGAAGGTATGGAGAGAAAGGGGTTTCAATACAAAGATAGAAAATGGATGCGTAATTAATTCAGTGGATACGAATCGATTCCGGTCGGTTCACTATACTCAATGAACCGTCAAGGCATGTAGGAACTTCCGTGCGGCATTATATCGTGGAATTTCGTATCGTACCGGAAACTTCTTTTTCTAATTGCGGGAGACAATTTAATCGACCGAATCTCGTAACTTATGAACGATGTTCGTGCCGTCTGCTCCGTCTTACGGATGAAAGCCTACGGAGAACACGAGCCAATATATATAATCACATAGGATTCTTAGCAGTCAGCGATCGCTTGTGCAGTTTTAAACACATAATTGGCTTTAGCTTAAGTACTATTCCATTTATCATACGTACAGAATTAGAGTATTAAAAGAAATAAGGACTCTCAATATTAGAAATAATAATGAATATAATTCGATGTGGACAATGAGAGAATATTTACAAACATTTTATCTTAATATTAATAAAGTATAAAAAATTACAATTAAATAGTTTGTTGGCGCAGTTTCTGAATTCAAAAGATTTAGGGCTACGAGAAACGACACAGTATTCCAAAGACAAAGTACTCTTTTATACAAGAACGGTTACAAAGAAAAATATATAAGAGAAAGGTTCGTGACGAAGCGAACAATAGATTTTTACAGTCATGAGTCAATAACAACACAGAGACGCTACCTTTGTAGCCCGAGGATCGCAGTATCATCTCCATCCGTTCCAACATAGTTAATACGACTTATATATGTATAATAAAATTATATAATATCTATCCTCCAATATACAATATGTAAGATAAAAATATTTATTATTGAACATTATTATATTTCTATTTGTATTTTATTTATTATATAATTTGAAAATTTTACTAGTTTAGAAAAGCTACCATAATTGAGATGGTAAACGATTATGATTTGATCAACTGTATAAACTGTAAAATACAATTGCATATGCCTAATCTGGATATATATATATATATATATATATATATATATAAATATAAGATTATTCCAATGATTAGCGTTTGGATGTCAGTAACGCCAGATGTAGCCGTACGTTCAACTTGCGTGCATTAACACCGCTCAAGAACAAATACGTTTTCGTTTGCGTAGTGTGATCAACTTGTCTATATCTGAAAATAATCTTGGATTTTTAAGAAATAACTCATACTTGATTTTATTAGATCAAATTGTGACCAATCAAATTTACTTATGTATTCAAAATTTTGTTCAACAAAAACTGTATAGAATTTTTTGCGTATTAAAATTATTAGGAAACGTTAAAAAAATGGGATAATGTTATTTATAATCATATTAATTTGATTATATCATGGATGTATCATGGCGGAAGATAATCATTTTGAACAATTCATCTAATTGTTTTATTTCTAATTTGGATTTTTTTGGTTATTGTATTTTTGAAATATCACATCTGATATGTTATAAGTTTATACTAAGTTTTAATCAAATATATATCAAATATATAAATCTTATTTGAAATAAACCAAAGAATCGCCTCTTTAAATATGACTAGGTACTTAAAGAACACTTTGTATACAATTAAATGCATTGATGTCGCTCGACGTTTGCATTTTGCGATTAAATTTCTTTATAATATTCAAGAAACATATTTCACCGTTTATACTTAATAATATTAATAATAAGTTTAATTTTTTATTTTACGTAAGAACGAAAAAAGAGTTAACGAATTATCTCATAAGATCTCTTTGCGAACGTAAGCGCATTGGACAGCGTAATGGACTCGATTATACGAGATGTAAATTATGTACAGAATGTTGCAATCCCACGTTTTTTGCTATCTTACATTTCAATGACGGATTTACTTAAAATATATTTCTTTGTAAAATAAATAAATATTTTTAGACATATTAATGCTATAACTTTTTAATTTTTGACAGAAAATATTATAATAAATCTAAATCTAATATAGAATTTATCGTAATTAATCGATTTATTCGATGTTATAACATCAGATATGACTTAAAGATAACTCTATATCTCGGCCCCGAGTATTTTAATTCACATGGCCGAATTGGCCGATAAGGCCAGCCTATTCGCGAAGTGTACGATAAAGAAGTAGATTAACGATCCCGTTTCTTTATACGATGCTGGAGTTTTAGATGATTATGGGAAGCCTAGAATGTTGGGTAACGCCAAGGTTTAGCGATATCGTGAGTCACAGTAACGATAACTGCACGGATACCGACACGACGAGAGCGCAGTATTGAATTGCAATCTTCAGAAATGGCGTCTCGATGCGTCAGTGCGCGCCGCTGTAACAAGATTAGCGAGTTTCAAGCAGCCAAGTGCTATCATATTCTCTTTTCGACGCGATCCCTTCGTGTAAATCCCGAATAAAATCAAATTGAGCGTTTTACATTGTTCGCCATTCTATAACAGCATTTGTCGCCCTGCGATCGCTTTATTATCCTCGATTTAAAAGTTGGCAATAAATCAGATGTAAACAAGTATTTTGCTTTCCAATTTATCAAAGTGCCATGTAGCATCTTGGATTTTTCTACCCATCCATGAACTTGAAAATCAGATGTATAACAAAACAGAATTTTTATGATAATGCTGTATTTTTTGAAACTTTTTTATTTAATAGCTAATATTTAATACCTAAGAACATACATGTAGCTCTATATTCACGATGCTAAAAATTAGTTCTAAATCTCTGATGAAAAGAGAACTGACCTATCGCATTTGAACAAATTGGTCAATACGATTGATCAATTTTTTTTCTCCAGATGCTAGATATTTTCTATGTAATTGTCTTTTATTTCAATAGTAGAAATATAAATGTGTCATACTATATCAATTCTACTTGCAAATTGAAAAATTCTGTAATAAATACTTTTATTTTTATTAGAGCAAAACTTTAATCATTTCTTTATCAAGTTGGACTCTCTATATATCATCAATATGAAAGTATACCTATAAGAAATTGGATTGAAATTGCACAATTCCTCAATTTATGATAAAGTAATTCCTGAGCTGACAAAAAACTGGCAGAAAGAGGTCGCAGTATTAATATTCCTGGAAAAACGCGATTGGTACAATTTAATCTCGACGAAATTAGAACGGGGACCATATTGATTTTCTGTGATCGATGCACATATGTTATGCGTTGGCGTTGACACGCTGTGTCAATCCATTTGGTAAGTACTTTGATATGTCACGATAGGTTATTATTGATTATTAAACTCTCTGACCATATGTTCTCCATTTTTTTATACACTTCATATTTTTATATTTTTATGTAACTAACATACACATTTAAATTGTTATATGTAAAATCCATCATCAAAAGAACATAATAATAATAATAATATAAACATAATAATCTTAGTGTAATGTTATTACTAATATTATTAAATAATTAATAATTACAGTTAATAATAGATACAGATGCTAAATGATAGTTCCTTGTTTATTAATAAGAAATACAGATATCTGCATAAGAATAATGAAATTATTTAATGACTTGTTACTCATGTAAGTCATGTCTTGCATACAGAATATGATCATGAATGCGGTACAAATGTACCCAACACGTAGAACTCCGTAAACTCGCCTTGTAATTAGTTTAGATAGAGGTGTTGTGGTCACGAAGATTGCGTGACGTGTTGCTTGCACGTTTTAATTGCTAAGGTGATTCCAGCATTTAGGCATGTCTTGATAAATAGGCAGGTCAGAAAGGCAGACTCGATAACGAACAACAAGGAAACACTATGTTCGAAACACTCGCTTTCCAGCAAATTGCATTGATGGATATTGGTGCATTGAAGGTGTTCATCATCAATGCATGAAGCATTGCAATCGACTTATGCAATCAATTTATTAATTAATTTGTATGAATAAATTGATTTAAGTTATCATAATAAAGGCATTAATTATTAATAGTTAATATCATCTTTTTATCTCGCATAAATTATATCCATTTAATTCAAAGTATACCCTTTCTATAAAAAGATATGATTATTTTCCTGATGTAATTAAAATATAGTACAAAATTATTATATCATTAAATCGAACGATCACGGATATTTCATATTATCTCTTTAAATTTTGATCAAGTTACAGTAGATAATTAATAATAATTGTTAATTTCACACAAAAGAATAGTAACCTTACATTTGCGTTTATAACCATGTATAATTTAAATCATTTTCCAAATTTAACACGTCCAATTTATCACTTTATTATAATTATAAATAATTATTAACATTATATTTTTATAATTGTTCTACTTGCGACATATATAATATTATGTTAATTTTTAACATAATATTATATATGTCGCAAGTAGAACAATTATAAAAATATAATGTTAATAATTATTTATAATTTTAATAAAGTGATAAATTGGACGTGTTAAATTTGGAAAATGATATTTGACATTATTTTGGAATCCATGAAGCTTAATTCAAAATTTATTATAATATTATATTTAGCATAATTGCACTAATGAGTAATGCTAAATTTTATTATTTACCTATCGCGCGAGTGTAGTTAGCGAGAAAAAATTTATTTTCGTACTTTTTGAGTGACACTACTGACGGCATTGCTCCAGGCTGGATTCCGCCACCTGATTGGCGTTTTTAATTTTCCATTCATTCGGGTGTAGTAGAGCCCGCGGGCATCCGACGTTTTACGTGCAAATCCCACAGTGCACCCGCACGAGTTGCTCCGATTGCGTAGGTACGCGCTTAATAAAATCGGGGGAAAAATCGTCCACGTTGCAAGTACGTCCTGTCTCATTCGGATAGACGTCACCGGAAGGCATGTAATTTATTTGACGTTCATATACGAGAAAGTACGTTTAAAAATATAATTAGTATCCAATAATTAGTACCCAATGTGAATAAGATGCTATTTTTTTATTTCTCCCATTAGATGTAAATACAAGGTTATGAAAAATCAATACAAAATAAAAGTATATACCAAAAATTGAAAAATGACGGATATTTAAGCGTTAAACGAGCACTCTCTCGAAAAAAAGATTTAAAAGTGACACGTAAAATAGCAGATTGTAAATATATTAATATAATTATAATTAAAACGGATAAAAATTAAAAACGTTTTTCAAATTACTTCAACGATACAATTTGATTAATGAATATTTATGTGTAAATGATAATAAATTAAACTTGATTACTTTATGTGAATATATATGTATTGTAAAATTAATAAAAATTTATTAACATAATCAGTTTGAAAGAATCTACATATTTTCTTGAAATATCATAATACATACTGGAAAAAATTAAAATAAAAGTAAATTTTGTTTATAACACAATTATAGTAAAAAACTATTATCGTAAAATGCGGTTAATTATTGCATTATTATTTTATGACGGTGTTTATAAAGAATAAATATAGATTTTATTAAATCTATATAACAAAATATTTAATAAGACTAAAAATAGAGTAAATATGCAGAACAATTATTTTATTAAATAGATAAAGGGCAAATAATATTTTATTAAAGCGATAATTTACAAAGAATTTTATTAACTGAATATTTAATATTTGATACTCCTATTTCGGAAATTGATATTAGCGGATGTAAGTTTATTATATTAATATATTATAATATATCTTAATATATTATTGATTTACACATGTATGTTTTTAAATGTGAATATTATAATATTTATGATATGATTTTATACACACACACACACACACACACACACACACACATCTAAAACTATAATTTTAGTTGTGATTATTTTTATTAAATAGCTACTCTATGTCATTTTATAGTATAAATATTGTTAACTATAAAATATTTTATTATTGTGAGCATAAGATGCATATTTTTACTATATTGATATTATTATTTTTAATTTACTAAAATAAAATAATTATCTGTACAATTAAAGAAATTTTCACAATTTTGTTATCGCTATATTTAATATTTTTTGTTAATTCTAAAACCTCGAGGCGCCACAAAGATGAAAATTTGAGTACTTGACGACACGTCTCGCTAATCTTGTTCACGTCACGCAACGTTGCAGACGTCACAGTGAATATAATGACGTCGTTGACATCTATAACACGTCATTGTTTCCACGTTATTTTCTTCATTTAACATAGAAAATATGAGATAGTAATTGACATAGTAATAATTTTATGTATTACATTGTAAAATTATTTAAACATTCTATTTATCTATCTATCATAAACATCAAAGGTTCTAAAGCAACTATCGCATGACTTTTTCGGAAATGGAAAATGTACTATCATTTCGATGCTTTCTATCTAATGTACTATCATTTTACTTTCTTTCTATCATAAATTACTTGTTTTAAGTATCTTATTTAACACATTTATTTACAATTAGAAGGATTTTTTGACAAATTGTGATTTTCAAAGATAGCTCTTAAAAAATTGAGCTTTATTTAATAAGTAATTGTATAAAACCAAAATTGAGAGTTTTTGTAGAATAATTCATTATTTTTTAACACATTTTTCAAAAATTACACACACACACAACACACACACACACACACACACACATTTATATCGCTATATTAAAATCACCACTATGGCTTTCATAAACTTAGAGTAAAATATATAATGATATTTTTAACAAATTCTGTAATTTAATATTTAATATTTGTTTAAAATAAGCGCTTGCAGAAAGTAACGTAATTAATTGACAGTCACAGTCCCTTCAATGTTCTCGCGAACAAGGATTGTTTCCATCGAGCATCATAAAATCATCCTTGTCTTTGGCGTGCGAGCATCCGCGACCGTCGCGTCGCACGAGAAAATGAAAACCCAGAGTAGTCGGAGCCCTCGACGTCGGGAATCTTGTCGTCTGCGCGGCGACGATGGCGGCACTCGAGAAATACGTCGTTGCCTAATGCCACGACTTTCACGAAGCGTGAGTAATACGTATTGTGGCCCGCAGTCGTGTCGTGATTTTCACCGTACAGACGCGCCGGTGTTCCCGGGGGCGGTCATGTCTTGCGCGAGATTCAATTTGCCGCTAACCTCCGCTCCCCCTCCGCTCTTACCATTTCATTCCCCCGGTCTCGTTGCCGGCAACCACCAGCCACTACCATCCGCCACCCCCGGGATCTCCTGCTCTAACGCGTCTCTTTTGCCGCTCGTTTCATCTCTCTTCCTCTCACCCTCAACAACCTCCGTTCACCGCAAATCGGCAAGGTAGTATAAACGATCGTTCGAGAAGGCGGGCAAAAGGATTTCTGTTAAGATGGCGTGACGTGGATCCAAGATTTCTATGGGGAAGTCAAAAATTCATTGTTGTCCTCCCACTCTCGGCGGCACGTGGCGCCGGGATTGCGAAGAGCTGGATTGAGCCTCCTGAGGATCCTCTCCCTCACGTGACTGGCCCCGTTGCCCTTTCATGCGTACGAGAGAGATTTCTTCGATCGGAGAAAATGAGTTTACGTGCAGTGGTAATGTTCAACGTTTTAAGGCGTACATGACAAAGCCGATAATCATGTTTTAAAGAAAAGGAAAGAAAATTACGAAAGTGAAGGAAATAAAAGATAAATCTCACAATGTGTAAAACTCTATTATATATATATATATATATATATATATATATATATATATATATATATNCCCATGGTGAAAAACTAGGGGTTCCATTTAAAAAAACCATCGTGACCCCTGAATGACCTTCAAAATGACCTTCCAAGGATTTTTCAAGGTCAGTACCATACTTCCCCCTTATAACCCTAAACTTTTCATACGAAACATTTTTCCCTATCCCTACTARTYTTCGARATATTTGACTGGATCACTTCAGATGGTCCACCCTGTATATATATATATATATTGAACTTTTTATCGGTAATAAAAATAAACATATATTGCAATTTTTTCTTTTTTTCATTTTTTTTAAACGTTTTTTTCATAATGCTGTTTATGATACCAAATATATGTATATTTTAAAACATTTAGTTTGCTTTGTTTATTCCCATTAGTTGTTTATGTGATATATTTGCTTTTACAAGATTTAAAAAATTACAGATTTATATTCTTTTATCTCGCAAATAACGTTTTGTGTAAATTTCATATCATATGAGTAAATTGGATTGCGTGGTGGCCAAGATCTTTTGGTTTTCTATGTTTCAAATTGGTAAATATTTACTTGTTTGTTCGGTGTGTGAGATATCTCTTCTGTAGTTTACTTCCGCAATATCATAAGTGTGATTATAAAAGTATTAAAAAATATTTACGGATAACTAGAAAATATTAATAAAAGCAAAAAGTAATCTGTCAATTAAATAAGTTATTGAAACGGATGTATTATAACAAATCAGATGTCAAACAACTATATTGATCATTCAATCTACAAAAGGGTAACAATTTTTTAATGTTTGCTTTGTTTATTATCAATGTTAACAATATGGTTTGAAGCTAAATTTGTGATTCTTCATATTAATTTTCTTTAAATTTTCTAGAAGTATAATAATTTTTTTATATTTATATTATAAATATAAATATAGTATAATATGTGTGTGTTTGTGTATAATACATGAATAGATTTTCTTTTTGTAAAACAAAATATCATTCTATTATAAACGAGAAGTTATGAATATTATTCGTAAGTTATATATTATATAATATATTAAGTAATTTTGAAATATTCTAAAATAATTGATAGTTAAAATTTTATTTTGCCCAAGAGAAACATATATATATATATATATAATTGAAGCAAATTAATAAAGAAGGATGCACAGACGAAAACAGTCCGTGGCATAAGATTCGGTTAACATTTTTTATTTCACTTATTTAATCAGTGGTTCAACCATTCTGCAATGTAAGTCGGGTCTTCTTGCACGCGGCTTTAAAACGAAGCAATACCACTAATGGGTTTAAGCACGGTTTCCTCTAAGCTAGTCAGTCGCTGCACCAGCGAACGTGCTCGATACTTGGTGGAAAGGGCAAAAAAGAACAAGAAAGAGAGAGAAATGGGGGAAAGAGAGAGAAAGAGAGAGAGAGAGAGAAATGCGCGGTCATGCGCGCGTGAAGTAGCGAAAGGAGAAAGTGGAAACCGCCAAAACGGTCAGACGCGGCACAAGTAGTAAGGGTCCGGGTACGCATCAGACACGCGCTATAGCCTCTCACTTTCGAAAGTTGCCGGTTAGGAGCTTCGGTCGACGAGCAAGTGATTACGTTAAAAGCACTTTACACCTATTTTCCTCACCGACATTATACTTATGGCGCCGCAGGCGATAAAATACAAAGTAATGTGTTATAAGTCGAATGCGATTCACGTTTGCCGATCTTTTTGCCGCAATCTTCATTTTCTATTCTTTGTTTCTGCTTTACTTTTTGATAAGCATATTTACCGTAATAGCGAATTTATAACAATTGATGTTTTATCTTATTGTAAAGTAAACTTTTATATTGTGCATTTAACGATATTTTTTCTTGAGATAGAAACTAAAAATTATTAAAAATTAGTTCTTGTTTGTCAACTAAAAATAAAAACCTATATATAAAATTTATTTTTGTTGTAAACTTTTACTTAAATAATTTTAGTGATGAAGCATTATTAACATAATAGTATTATTATGAAAAAAATTTTAAACAGGTAATTAAATTGTCTTTATATAAATTTAATTAATTATGTTTTGATTAATTATATTTTTGCATTATATTGATTTTATGATAGACAATATTTATTATTAAAATTATTAATATTGTTAAATACTATAATACAGCACTTAAGAAGATAAGTTTTTGAAATATATGATTATTTGTATCACTTATCAATTACGCTTTATCTGTCACACTGAATCTTTATCTTTACTTTTTCATTCTTTTATTTTTATTTGCTTTTTTATTTTCCATGGGAGCATCAATCTAATCTTGTTTTAGATGGTCAACGTTGCGGTCAGATCTCCTTACGGTAATCAACGAGCTCTTCCGTTGATTTTCTTGTTTCTATCGTTTATTTTTCCCTTCACGTCTTACTTCCTGCTACAGTAGCGTTCGACTCTTCCTTTTGCATTCGTTGGTCTCAAGGCAGTATTTTCGTTCTCCTACGCCGTCGCCCCACTTCTCTACCGCCGATCGCTTCCGCCTCCCATAATTTCCTCTCTTCCTCCTTTTCCGTTCTTCCGACTCTCAGGTTTTTATCGGCGGATACGGGCTGGAATGGTCTCTCCCCAGCTGTGTTCCATCTTCTCGTTTCACCTCCGTAACATTCCACGGCGTGTCTTAACAAGAGAATCAATGTCTCTAACTACGTTTCCTTATACGCGGTCGCGTTTAATCCGCGCGAGGGTATATCCAACGTGTCAATTACAGTATACTCGGCGTACCCCCTTATTATGGGGTTGACGTTCGTGACCTGTTTGTAAATTTATAAGGAGATACCGTGCGGAAGGAGAGAGCTTATGCTGTACTGGTAAGGGCGGAGCCAAACGAAGGCGGCCGAAAGGAAACTCGAGATGGTGACCCGTAGATACAGCTGAAAAGCTTCGAGGACGTCGCGTTTCTCGCACCTCGATGCCAGGTAATTCTCAAGAAACACGGCTTCAGATTATGTATAGCGTGCGAAACAAAAAAGTCTTGATATTGAACGTCTCATATTGAGTTAAAAGGTACACAATGGATAGAAATAAGTTGATAAAGAGGCTTCAACGTCGATTTTAAGATATCTTATAAATCTTTTTTTTTTAATCTTTTACTCTTTATCTCAATATCTCCTTTTATTGCGCTTTTTTAGACATAACATATTTATCTGTTGTTAGAAATAAACACTATTATTTAAAGAAATAATATTTTAAAATTTTATAATAAACTAAAATTACGAATAGACAATAATTTTGTCTTAATTACATACTTTATAAGTGAATAATTCATTAATTAATTGTTCTTTTTAGTCAATTATATCTAAGCAATGTAATCAAATTAGAAGTTTTTCATCGTCGGCAATCCTTTTCATTTTTTTTATTTTTTCCACGCCTTTCATTCGCCTTCGTCTCGCACCGACCCATCGTTTACTCGCCCTTAGCTCTGTTTGGAATTACGGCACGCCACATCGCCGTCGCGTTTCTTCCTTAATAAACGTCGACAGCGATAATGCGCCTCATAGTGCGAGAGATATTTAGCGCACTTCGCGTTGTAAGCTCGTTGAACGTGAATACTTGCGACATCCGACGTTCCGTCTTAGTTTGTTGCATGTAATGTTAAGCTCGTAATTGCCATAAAGTAGACCGTAAAACTTGGTTCTTTCATGGAACCTTGTCTATTATACGCCCTCAGAATTTTCAAGTCTATGGCGGATAATTTTCACTTCTATCCTACTTTCATATGGCTCAAGAGCAATTCTTGTTGTCAAAAGAAATCTTCTTGCCTTATCTTAACCTCTTAAATAATATCGACTAAATATATTAAAGCGCGTCAGCTGTCAGACGACGTGCGAAATAAGACAATGGAAGGAAACAAGATTTGTGTTTGCATAAAGAAAGAATCTAAGCATCATCAATTTCAAATTTAAAACAGTTTCTTGATCGTTTTGAAATTCATTGTTTTTTAAATATTTCTTTTTTTTTTTAATCGTAATATCAAAATACTGATAGTTTTTGGAATATAAGCGATTTAAAATAGAGTACTTGTTATTAAAGCTTTTATGCAATTATTGCAAAATTATTGCATAAATTTTGAGATTCGACTTATATAAAATTTCTCTAAGTTACAATTCTAGTTACAAAAATATCAAATGCATCTAATATTATATGAAATGGAAAAGAAGGTGATATTATGATCCCCACATTTACATTTTATACAATAACTTTGTTAATAATCAATTTAAATTTAAAACTTAATGATTACATTCATCAAAGTGCTGTTCAATTGATTCTAGATTTAATATTATGAAATAATTAATATTTAGGATATTTATAAAAATGTAATGACATTGCATAATGAGTCGAAGAAGAATAAAGATGTTGCTTCTTCATAAAAATAGATTTAAAAACTTGATTTTGATTAAGAAAACACACACAGTATTCAATTATAAAATTATATGTATAAATATGAAAAGATATTGTAGAAAATACTGTAAATATACACACACACACGCGCGCGCGCGCGCGCACACGCACACACACACACACACACACACACAAGTTCTTCCGCATATAGGCTGCTAAAAATCTACGCATAAATTAGCAATAGAGATTAGCACAATCAATTTATCAAATAACCACTACGAAAACTTCAAAAACTTTGAAAAAAGAGAAATCAGAGATGATTATTTATGAGATTGATTGTCAAAAAGCTTATAACTCAATCAATATATGTCAGGAAATTCTTTTCTATATATTCCTATACTGCATCAAAATTTTTCAAAAGTATTTAGAATTTTAATTGAAAAGTGAAACATTTTATAAAAGTTGCGAAATATGTCTATAATATTTCTGAGACAGCTCTGAAATAGCAAAATATCAACTTTTTCTTACACTTCTTTTCTTATTCTTACACTTAAAACCTTATAGAAAGATTACTGAAAAGTTACTGAAGAAAATCTATAATATCTCCTTTTTGAAATATTGCTAAAAGATTTTTGAAATAATTAATCAAAATCTCTGAATTTTTACATCAAGTTAAAAGAAACTGTACTTTCAAAATATATTTTTATTTCTTTCATCTTGAACTGTCTTGAAATTCAATTTTGAAGGCTCGACTTTAAAGAATCATCTCATTAAAACACTTATGAAAAATTTGATCATGCTATGCCTTTTTTCTATCCTGTATGGTTTTTCATTTATAATAAATAAGAATTTCATCGAGTTCATCTCGTGACGATGCTCGACTAAAAATTTTCAAATTCATTACATATGAAATATTTTAAAAACATTTCTGTTGCAATATTTTATATGACATATTGCAGAATTCTTTCAGAATAGTTGCACAGTTGGAATGTGAAAGGTTGAAATGTAATAATTTTGAAACCTTTTTAAAAGTTTTGCAACAATTTATGCTATATGAGTTGTAGAATGCTGATGTAATGTTAATTTGTTATATAAAATATTTTGTGCCAAAGGCATTGCGTGTATTACTTACAAGAACTTATAAGAAAATGTAGGCGAGTAAATTTTTTTGATCTTCTTGTTTTTTTTTTGTTAGTTTTGACATTACTAATTGCAATTTCACATTAATCATAGAAAATGTGAAACATATCTTAGATAAGTTTTATCTTGTAAAATGAATTCCTTATGGATAATCCCATCCGAATCATAAAAAATGATGAACATGGCTTTTACTTTTGATTTCCGCATTTTTTTTGTTTGTTCTTTTAAGCTTTTCCACACTGAGTTCTAGCATTTCGTAAATGGCTCATAGTGCTTTGTTCCCATAAGCCTCCTGTAACATTGTTAATGTTTCTCTGAACGTTTTGCCCAATTTCACACAGAATGTGATATTTGCTCTTTACTCTATCGTGATTTTTCGACGAATGTCACAAAAGTATTATTGTATTGTTTTATACTTGTGCAAAACAACCATTAGAGGGATCTCAATTCAACTTACAAAATTTGTGAACGAAACTTCAACGAAGCAATCTTATTTATATTGAGTGTTTTCCATTTAGACACAAACATCATTTTATCTTTCTTGGTATTCAATAAATAACAAAGACAGAACGATATTTAATCGACCGATTAACGATCATTAAATGGAAAGTACCCATAAATGACGCTTTAATATCATCCGTACAAAGAAAGTTCGGAAACTTTTGGGGCAGACCGTGTATTAGCGCCATTATGTAATACTACTAAACAAATGATTCCATAAATAATCAATAAAATTTGCCTTCTAATAGCGGATATATTAAAATGGACTATCTACTATCTATTATATCTATTATATTTAATGTAATAAAGTAATTTTATAATATAAAATATGTAATATCTAACAAAGTATTTGTTATTGATTTTTCGATTATATATACTTCATCCTAATATTTTTATGAGTGAAAGATTTTTCTCTATAACTTTTTGTTTTAACATAAAAAGAATAATCTTATAACCTAATTTAGTTATTAAATTCATCCTGTTTTTAGTATTTGCGTTATATAAGGCGGAGAATATTACCGACAGATATCACATATTTATAATTTTTATTAGGTGAATCTTATTATTTTATAATTTTATTAGATTAATATTATTCTCCTAATCATATTATTTAAAATACCAATAAATCAGGAGGATCAAGCAAGTCACTATAGTGTTATCTCTTTCTATCTATTTATTTGGACATTTTATCATACRCTAAAAAAAAATATGATTTTATTTAAAAAAAAATGCAATTGCATTGTTCGAAAAATATAATCACAGAATGACAATTTATACTAAATATTATAAAGTATATATATTATAGTAAAAGATTATATTTTATCATTTTATTTCTATTTTGATTTGAAAAATAATTACTTATTCAGCTTTTAATCAAGTGAAGAATCCTCTCAGACGATCGTGGATAGATATGATTTTAGACTCAATTTTGATAGATTATTGATTCCACGAATCCCTCCGTTAACTGAAAAGTTTTTCTGATCGACAGCAATAGACAACATCCTGCGGTCAGACTTTATTCTCCAATTGCTGAATATCAAATTTATCGGATAAAACGTCGACGATATAGGTGGTTCGCGTGGCGTGCTGGCGACACGTGTCCCGATAACGGATGCGCGGACCACGCCGCAAACTCATTACGAAAACGAATCGGCTGATCTGGGTCGTTCGATTCCCCTAACGACGCTGTTCGCATATAAAGAATTCAGCGTTAACGTGTGCTCATCCGAACTATACGTGCGCGTGCATTGGAAACATTACGTTTAATTACGTGGTTAAATATCCGGCCACATGGTCGCGATTAACGATGCTAATGCTGCGGTTCATGCACGCGACTTGCTCGCGATTGGTCCTCGTCTGTAAAATGATTAACTATACTACTAAGCATCGTAAATATCGTCTTTGTCCTGATCATTACGGCGAAATTAGCGCGAAGGGAAACAGTCTCATAGTGCTTGTGCTATTAATTTTGGAATTAGATCTTAGATATTATCTTGTAATTGTGCAACTAAATAATATCTGCATTTTTAATATTTATTACAGTAAATATTTATTATAGTAAATGCCTAATTTAAAATTCTGTTTTGAATATCGAAGATTGTATTTAAACCATTTATATACGCGCGCGCGCGCGCGCGCACGTGTGTGTGTGTGTGTGTGTGTGTGTGTGTGTGTGTGTGTGTGTGTGTGTGTGTGTGTAAAATTATATATATATATATATGACTGTAGAAATCAGAGAAATTACTATGGTTACTTATTAAAAATATATTATGATATATTTTTCTATTTTACACACGCACGCGCGCGCGCGCGCGCGCACACACACACACACACACACACACACACACACACACACAAAGCCACACACGCATGTATATAAATGGTTTAAATACAATCTTCGATATTCAAAACAGAATTTTAAATTAGGCATTTATTGTAATAAATATTGATGATACAAAAAAAGTTAATCTTTTAAGATTTGATTCTGGTCTATGTTAATTCGTTTTATGTTGATCAAATTCAAATAATCTCGTCTATATTGATCTTTCGCATTTGGACATTCAAAAGACTTATGGATCTATTCTGCGAAATTTAAGCATTGGGTTATCAAGGATCTCTTCTGTTGAATTTATATAAGAGAGGTGTCTCTCGATTCAGAAAGCTGCTGAGAATCCACGTAGCAAAGCGATAGCATTGTTAACCGAGATCTTGTAAGTATCGATAAATAAAAGGTCATAGGATTTGGCGGAATTTACGGCAGATGGCAATTCTTACGGTTAAAGTATAAGAAGACGGCACAACGATTGGCGAGAGGAAAAGCAAAAAATCGTGAGATATATCCCGGCGACAAATAACTGCTGCTGTTGACCCTGACCGGACCGATCATGGATCTAGCTTGGCTCGTCTTTTAGAAAGCTTTCTTCGAATAGCGGCGTCCATCCCTAATTCCACAGGTTCGAAAAGAAGGCAAAGCATTTTTCATTACCGAACAAGAAAACTTATGTCTTTGTAAAATAGGATATAGCGTTATATACTTATATTAATATAATTTTTATATCTTGCTTTATTTTTTATAAAATGAAAATGATAGTCAGTAGTGAAATATGTTTTTAACTAAATAGGTTATAGAGATTACATAAAATGAAATTACCCAAATGAGATTACACAAAAATTTTACGATAAATTGGAAATTGCAAGTATGCCATGCTCAAGCGTTGCAATTAGAAAAGATTTTAATAAATTAGTTTGAAGAAATTATGAAAATATAATCCTTTAATTTAAATTTTGTTGAATTAAAAAAATAATATTAATTTAAAACTATATCAAGATAATTAATGTCAAAGATTAAAAATTTGTAACTTATGTCATTTTATAATTAAATTTTTAAAAGTATGGGAAAGCCGATATCAAACCCTTGAAGAATGCATATTTTTTATTCATTTATTCTTTCTACAAGATATCCGATATCTGTTTGAAGTTTATTATCGTTTTGATGAACGCTTTATAAAAATTTTATAATTAAAAATCAATTTGTTTTTACACTAATGTAAGCAAAAAGAACATTGTTAATTAAACTAATGATAATGTATGATATTTCATAGTATTATTAATCTTCATATTATATGTTAACTTTCTCCTATTTCTCTCTGCCCATATTCTTTCTGTCTCTCTCTTTTTCTCTCTCTCTTTCTCTCTCTCTCTATATGTGGGGCAGAGAGAATGATTTAAAAAAAATTCTATTTACTTTCTTGGTCTCTTCATTTTTCAGTTCGTTATGCCGAGTAATTCCGCGTTGATAGTGCCTTTCATATGCACCGCTCCAGTTTGAAAAATACGGAAAGAAATCCGTTTGCGAGAAATAACTACGAGTTGCACTGACAGAACCAATCATGGTCTCGGATGGTTTCGGCTTTTCTGGTATCGAGAGAAGCCAAAACGATTCGTTCTGCGAATAAGGGAACCATCGGTCCAGATTCGTAACACTCCATATGTATGTTGCATGTCTAGATGCAATTGCGTAATCGAAATTTTTGTATACGCGTAACGCATTTGAAAGCTTTTTGGGAACATATAAATGCCGCGCTACTTTTTTTACACTCAAAAATAATATACTATTTGTATATAGACGATGCAAAAACGTTTTTATTAAAATTAGATTAACCATTTCATCTGATTTTATTTTAAAGATGTTGTAAAGTCTATTTTAAAGTATCTTAACATAAATAAAAAATTAAGTTTAATATTTGTATCTCTAAAAATTTAATTCATAATATTCTAAAATATTTTTTATCCGTAAAAGATTTGTCATTAAATTGACATTAAGTTTTTTTAAGTGTATGATATACATATGTATTAAAATTTTTTATTAGAGTTTGAAGTTTTAAAAAATTAATTTTAATATTATTAAATAAAGAAAAAAAGTGTTTGGAAATTATTGACGCGTATAACGTGATTTTGATGATCAATAAGCCATGACTTTCTCCGAATCTTACGATTCGGCACCTGTTGCTTAAACCTTGTCGCATCAAGTGAGGTAAGGCGATATCACCGACGATATCTTTTCGCGAAAGAGGCAGAAACGTGCTGTTGAAGTTTATTGACGATACGCAACGCAAGAAAGCATTAATCGGCGGCCAGAAAAGCGATTTTAAAATACGCAGAGGCGGTCGATTTTAGATGGATTGCAAAGATAAAACACCTATAACGTTGAAACGTTTTGTGGCTGAAAATATCGAACGTGATTCATGGAAAGGATAGCTCTAGTGAGGCGTAAAGATGGGGACGGGGTGTGTGACACACACCCGCGAGATGGACTTGCTATTATGCCCAAACTAAAGCTGAGTATTCAGCTTCCGCAAGCTTATTAGCATGCAAGCGAGCTCGTTGCCTTAGGTGGCTTGAAAGCCCCGTGTGTCACATTCACGACGTGTTACCCTAGACGCGCAACATACTGCATCGTGGCACGATATACTGGCAACATCCTACTCCCTTCGGCCCCTTCCTTCTCATGTTCCTTTCAACCGGCGACTGCTTCGTCTCTCGTCGTCTAAGGAGTACATCATTGAATGATGCGCGAACGTGCCTAAATTATACGCCTCTTTCGTCCGACAATCCAAAGCTAATTCCTCTAATTGGCTCGCTTGCGTATTTGCCCTTTTAGGTACGTTACTCGGGACAGCTATAAGACGACATCACGCGCGGTAGCGCGTAGGATAATGTACCCAGCACTTCTCAGCATAAGCCATGAGCGTATAAATAGATATCTTCTATTACATAAGCAATAGTTGTTTGCTGCGTAGCTTCAGCAAGAGAATAAAATGAATGATTACTCACGCATAATGTTTAACATTATATAAAACATTTTGTTATTTCAAACATTGTTATGTAGTTTCAGTTTAATCTGTTTTTACATTATTTTACATGGAATTATTGTAGATATAAAATAAATAGTTTAATAACAAATACACACACATAAATATACATAAACAAAAATACACGTTGCAATAAGTTTATTTTAAAATATATATTAATAACAAATTTCAAAATAAATTTAATAATGCTTTTTTTAAATTTTGAGTTTTAAGGAAACTATTAAATTGTAAATATTGAAAATGATTAAAATTATTGAAATATAAATTATATATCAGAATAGGTTTCCATCTTTAAGCTTTCTAATATTAATACAAAGCGTATCTGTGCGTGACATATGATCCGTGAGTAGAATTTTCTTACCATGAAAGATACGTTCTCTTCGGAATTTTGAGATACAAAAGATGATTGTAAACCAAGCTAGCGATAAATATCCCTTCGTGTTGACTAATGACCTGCTCATATAATTAAAGCCAACGCGTGATGACCAATGCAATAACGTGAAACAGCACTGGCTTTGCCAGAACGTAGGCACTTGTCGGAAAATTACGATAGAGCGTGACCAAGATTATCAATGCGTCATTACTTGGTATGCTAGACTGTTAATTAACTGGATGGCCGCCGCTAAGTGAACGCGACGCTTTTTGGCATGTGGCATTGCCTACTATCTGTTGACATTGATAGAGTGCATCGATACAATTGCCAACAACAGCATCGTTTCAACTAGTGTCCCGATTTTAATAACATTTTTGAGATTTTAAGGTTTTGATTTTTTTAACAAACAAAATTTTATAACAAATACAGAGTTTTCATAACAAAATTTTAATAGATACAAGATTTTTATAGTTTCTTTTTATGAACAGATTCTCTTTAAAGTTCATAATAAAATTTTTCTTAACAAATTTAAAGCATTTAATAAACTTTAAATTTTACTAAAGTATTTTATAAAAATCAAAATCTAACGATAAATGATGAATCTAAAATATGTGTAGCGTTTAATCTCATAGCTAAAGTATTTAAATCTGTATTTTTTAAATTTAATTTAATTATGGCTCGTTTGATTAAAGAAAGAATTGTTAAAATTTATGAAACGGATCCTATTTTTTAAACGGTTGATAACATGTAACATTAGAAGCTGATGATATCATCGTTTTTAATTCTCGACTGTGCAAACTAGATATTTGCTTCAGATAACATTTGATAAAATCTACCGCAGCTCTTTACTGCTTACATTCTATGATATACAGCATTTTTATCGTGCAAAAATCGCGTGTAGCATCTCCAGCAACCTCAGTAGCTGAGCATATTTACTTGCTCGAAGGCAAAGGGAGATTATTTTTAGGTCTTTCGTATCAAGTTCGTGCTACTTAGCACGGGATAGATCTAGCTTCGCTTAACCCTTACCATGAGTTTTCATCGGTTTTACTTTGTTCAAAATATTGCAGTATGCTTCTTTGACAATTTTTTTATTATACAGTTCACTGTTTTTTGGCTCGTCATATAACAAAAAACGGATATATTCGTAACATTTTTTTTCACATGTCGTTGACGTGGGATACAATTTATATAGAATACAAACTAGGAATATTTACTCGAGGATAGAAATAAACTATTTTTTAATTTTGTACAAGATTTTTGCAATATTTGATAATGCTTACGGTAATTTATTTAAATTGAAACTTTTTTGTAAATATATTTGCTGATTTTAAGGAATATAAATTGTAGCAAATTTTTAATGAGGCAGAGCAGATATAATTAAAAGTAATAGATTTAAAAAATTATAGATAAATGAAAATGTTTGCGAAAGAAAAAGAGAAATAATTTTATTTATGAGAGACATAAATTAGTTTTTGAAAAAAATTGCTTTTCTTTTGTATTAAATTCATGTATGCCCGATAAATATTATATTTAAGAATACTTATGAATACTTATGATATACTTATGAACTGCTGTATGCTTTTAACATCTAATAATCTATATAATTATATAATTATATATTATTAAAAATATATATTGCTTGTGCAATCAAAAAACGTAAAATGTTTATGATTGATAAGTACTGCGTGATGAAGAAGCGCGAAAAAGATAGAAAAATATTATGAAATTTATAAAATTCTTTCCTGAACATCCCATGGCGATAATGTAGGTAATAGTAGTGCTAGTTGTATACTAACGAGTGCATGTATAGCAACGAAACGACGTAACTTTAGTTAATCTCACTCGCCTAGTACCCTTTCCCATAACAGTTATGATGTACGTTACCGTTTACCGTCTATGCTTACGGACGTGCAAGTGCAGCGTAATCCGACTAATGTCATTACGGAGCACTACATAGGATTAAATCGTTGCTGCTACTCAGAAAGGGGTCACGTCATAAACTTTACATTTACCATGCGAAGCCGGACATCTTTTTCTCGCTGTATGTTTTGTGTGGCCGTTATATGACGTAGCGTTTTCTCGGAGCTCAAGTCAGTTTTTTATCAAATGAGGAATAACGTTTTACCATGTATGTTTTATATCAAATTGATTTTACTGATCAATCATGAGATACGCATTTTTCCTCGATTAGAAAATAATCTTAACTTTTTCAGCAATTTCTAGTACACAATAATATTGTACATAGACGAAATACATATATTTATTAATATTATTGTATGTATTTATATCAATATAAATTTTACAATAAAAATTTTACTGATCTAGAATTATTTATAATATAATTGCAAAACATACACACATATCTTATTATTATAAATACGTGTATATGTATATTACTATTACTATTACTATTATAAATTACTATTATAAATTACTATTATAAATTACTATTACTATTATAAATAATTCTAGATTAATATAATTCCTCAATAAAAAATTCAATAGATGCTTATGCAATCGAGATAAAGCATAATCAAAATATTAAACAATCTAGAAAGACTCTGATACGAAAATTTCAGTAATGTTGCTACTTTGCAACGTGTAAATCAATGTGAGAAAAGATAGCAGTAAAGCGCAGAATAATTTACATTAAAATCGACCGTTAAAGCATCCTGATGCGCTCGTACTTCGAGCAGATCTTGCGATCACAGTAAAACACACCGGTAATAACGATAAAATGTATCTAATTGACTCGAAGACGACATCGCCATTTTATCGGAAGAGCAGCTTGGATCTTCGTAAAACTGTAATCTGCCAAGAAACGAAACGCGTATTTTCCGCTCGTTTTTTTACGATGCGACTAACCAAAAATACGAGGCAGTACGACGACTTTTCAACGACTTTTCGTTAAATTATGCTGGATGTAGTTACGAACAATTTTATTCCTACTGCCTTTACTCTGAGATTTTCTACAAAAAGAAAAAAGAAAGTAACAATTTTATGTAATGTGTGTGATTTTTATAAAATAAAAAAATCTTTAAGGAGAATAGCAAACATATGAAAATTAAATTATTAATATTTCTTATATTATTAATTTTGACTTATTAAAAATGATTTGTTAAAAATAAAAACTTTTTAATTATATTTTGCAATTGAAGGTATACTTAAACAGAATTGCAATTGGATGTAATTTTCAAAATTTGTAAATTTGAAAATTACAAAATTATTTTCATTTTTTGAATTGCTCATTATGCACACAACACAAGTTAAGAAAATTAATACTGCTTTATTATAAATAACTATATATAATTTTAAAAACTAATGTTAATTTTACAAAATTGCAACGAAAAATTGGTTGAAATGACGTATCAAATGTTGGCACTTTGGTCGAAAAATTTTGGCTATTTTGCAGTAACTGTGAAGAACAATCGAGATTGAAATTGTTTGACGTGGTCGCTGCAGTTCATTTCACTGTCAGCCATAAAACGCAAGCGGTGTTTGGTGCACCGGGTGATGTTTGTGTCTAGCATAGTGTCTCACGTTACACTCTATTCCTAAAATCGTCTCCATCGTTTGCTCATTCGCTAGATTACTATCCGAACCTTTCGCATCTGCAGAAATAGTCGTACAATATAGAGCGAATGACAAACGCCATTTTTAAAACACGTATCCTCGTAAAACTTCTTTTATTTGATCCTTTTGAAAGAAGTAACTTCATTTGTAGTCGCATATTATATCTTATCTTCTTTTTTTCCTCTGGAATTACATGAATACATACGTAGAAATCTTCTCCGACAAGAATTATTTAAAGTGTGCTAATTAAATGTATTATCTTAAAATATCGTTTTTTATTTTATACATACATGACGCAAATATTATTTTTAAAAACGATCAATTTTCTAATTTAATAAATTACGTTTTCTTTATGATAAAATATTTATTTAGAGTTAAATTATTTTGTTCTGATAGAAAACCAATCAATTAACATGGATGTGACTACAAAAAATTAAAAAAAAAGTGACGCTTTATCTAAACATAAATGTTAGTAATTAATAATTATACTTTATAAATTATAAATTATAAATTATAAATTATAAATTTTCTATATCTTTTTTAAATACATAATTGCTATATCATATCCTAATATCATATTTTTTTATAGAAAAAATATATAGAACAACTTTTTTGAAAGATAAAATTACTGTTTTGTTTTGATTGTGAAAAGAGCGTGTACTTGGCGCCTTTTTTTACCTTTTTTTTAAAAAAGGTAATTTTTGATAGATTACATTTTTTTAAAAGTTGTAATATACGCAATGCTTTTAGCGCAAACTAGTTTACACAATAAATTAATATTACATCAGCTTTCTGCAGTATAAAAAAAAAAATTTTCTGACATATATTGATTATAAACTTTTTGACAACCAATCTTGTATAACAACCAGCCTCGTATAACAATCTGCCTTACTAATAAACCAAACAATCGCACATATGAGATTTAATGCCCGTTTTATATTTAAGATAAGCCTTAAAAACCACAAACTATGTTTAAGAGAGGATAAACTGATGAAATCAAAATTTCTTCACCCAATAGCACACTTGTAAATTGCCAATGTAAAGATTCCAATTTCTTATGATGAGGAGCAAACTGAATGTATAATTCTGTCGAGACTCGTAAAATCCTGCGAAGAAAAGTTAAACAATATATCGAACATTCCAAGCAAATCCCAATAGTAGTTATTTTCGTAGCAAATTAGCAATAATCGTTTTATTAAATTATTGCATGAAACAAATATTATGCAATTTTCCTGTATTTTTATTATTTAGTACACGAGATTAATATACACTACTTCTGGAAATCCGGAATTCCGGAAATCCGGTTTAATTTTGGCTTTGCAACAGAGGTCCCCGATTTTCACAGAACTGAAGAACAATAACTTTTCACGATAAAAATCGATAACGATTATCTGCAATATTCAACGCATTAACATTTATCTGACGCGAGAGACAGCAATTACGAACAATTGCGCCAAGAATATAGAAAGAATATTGTGTTTATAATTATATTTACAATAATTATTTCAATTTATAATATTTAAGTTTTTTTGGTAGATATTTAACACGAATTCAAGGAATATGTTTAATGTCAAACGCGCATTAATTAAAGCGAATAAAACCTGATATTTAGACAATATTCTTATTGCTACCAAAATACATAAAAAAAACATCTTTCTATTTTGAAGGAAGTTTTTTGTTTAGCAAGAAAAAAAATGTACTTTATAATATTGATAAATGCTTGTTTTTTTACTGGGATGTTATGTATGTTGGCTATTTGATCTGCGAATTCGGAATTTGCTCTAGATCAAGAAGACAGAAGGTTAAATCGGTTGTGGTTTATCTAATTTCGCGTACTACAAAAGAAATTCAGAGATTTTTAGGTCTCGTTTAGACGCTATATTTTGGGTTTCTCTGTCTTGGCGAAACCACTTTAAAAAAACTTGAAAAAAGAACGATCCGTTTTATTTCAATCAACTACAAAATGCTTTCGTCGAATTGAAGAATAAGTTAGCAAGCAAGCCAATCTTAACAGTCTAGTCACCTATTTTGAGCTGCATTGCTAGCGCAAATGTTTTGTTTGTCACAGTATTGTTTCAGGAGCAGACTGATGAGCCGGTTTTCGACCGGTTTTTTATTTTAGTAAGGGAACTATTCTAGCGGAGTCAAAATATCCGAGTCTTGAATTGGAATGTTTGGCTGTTATGCGATTAAACGATTTCATATTTATCTGTATTTATATTCATGGTATATGTTTTAAGATACAAATTGCGATCATTTTCGCCTTAATTTGGCAAAACAGTTAATCCACATATTATATCGTAAGCAATTTTTTTTCAAAATTTTGTCTATGAAATTGAACATGACATTGTTCAGAGTCAAATATCACATGTTGATACGTAATGCCGATGTCATCTTAGAATCAATCATTTTCAAACATATATTGTTTATAAAACAAGCGTAAGACGAAATTGCTAGAGAAGATAAAAAAGAAAAAACAGAAATATTATGAGTTATGTGACAGCTTGATATATAAAAATTTGATAAAGATTGCTATTTTATGTTCAAGAATGAATGGAAAATAATATCTACAAAAAATTACCTTTTTTAAAAAAAAGGTAAAAAAAAGCGTCAAGTACACGCTTTTCAACATCTTTTCAAAATCAAAACTGAACAATAATTTTATCTTTCAAAAAAACTGTCGTATATATACTTTCTATAAAAAAAATGATATTAGAAAATGGCGCCAAGTGGAATTTAAGAAAGGACTATATATTAATACAATAAATACAATATATTAAAAATTAAAAATTAAATTTATGAATGAATTATGAATTTCATATTTGAATATATATTAATAAAATATTTTATGCACAAATATTTTATACGCATGCTTTTTAAAGAACAAATGCATTTGATGCCTTTTCATATCTCTTTTTACTGTTGCGTCCCGCATAAGTGATAAAAAGTTTAACTAAAATTGCTTTCATACAAGCTCTGAGAACAGTATTCACGTAGTAACGTGCCGGAATGTTGGAGACACGTTGTGCCTCTTTATTGCTAAACACCTGAAACCGCACAATATCGGCCGGACGTTACATGTCCCGCAGGCGGCTGTGATCGCGTGTGATGTGGCGAACCATCGGCGCTTTGTTGCACGCCGATATTTGCATCGTTGATTTCTCCGATCGGATACACTCGGCTGCGAATAGCCACGCCTCTTTGCGCGTATGAAAAACAAAGGAATATTGTTACTTTCGCTCTTAACTAGGATTGTATGAAAGGAAATGAATGAAAAGAAAGAAAGAGAAAGAAAGAGAGAAAATTTACTTATTCTAAAGGAATTTATCTCATCATGATTTTTTTCTACGGAATCTAGGTACTATAGATCGATAAATTAAAACAAAGAAGAAAATTTGAAAATCTTATCGAATCTAATTATTTTTATTTTTGTAAAGCACAAAGGTGGAAGGAATGTCATTTTAATTCAAAGTTATTAAATTTTAATCTTGTTTTTTTATGTAAAAAATTGTCTAATTTTTAACCAACTGTATCCAATAATTACTATTTGCTATTTTAGAATAACAACTCGGTAAATTGTAAAGTTATTACAGAAATACGGAATACGATTGGCTTTTTCTTGCCTCTAGCGTATCAATGAAGTACATCGAATTAGCTCTTCGTCGAAATAAGATTTCCCAACGGCGGCGTCAACGTCCAAGCTACTCTCGAGGCCATGGCGCTCATGACGGGGTACGGGGTGTCCAAGTCGCGGGCAGGAACATTGGCAATATCCTGTTTTTCCAGGACTGCGGAATTAAATATTTGCTGCGGCGAAACAAGAGTTACGTCGCAGTTCGTAACCATCTCTGGGGGAATCGTTGGATACCCGAGAGCCAACGATACTGTCGCCTCGCTCTCTTCGAGCACCCTCAGGCGAGAAGCAATATACCGAGGAAACGTCCGATATCGACGTTTTTTTCCGTCGGACTTTCAGGTAATAATTTCTATATCTGAGACTTGAGGCCGGATGTGTACCGTGCGTGTAATTTACGACAGCGATGTCGTAACAATTTGTTGTACTTGTCGCAGTTATGTGAACGGTTATTAGACACAAATTAATAATAATCTTCACTTTAAGATATTTATTATTAAGTACAAAAAAATACAATAGAAATCTTATTATTGTAATCAATTTCTTTAAGATTTAAGATAACGATATATTTTTATAATATGAATAATAATAATAAGATAATAATAAATAATAAATAAACGAAAAGAATATTGATCATTGTAAAAAGATCATTGTATATAATTCGTGTCAAGAGCGAAGTATAATTTAAAAATTTACATAAATTGTTTTTTTACATAAATTGTTACGTAAATTTTACATAAAGTTTACATGAATTGTATTAATATTGAAGGCACAAGATGCATTTTATAATATACTTCATAAAAGTCCCAAGATTTTCATTAAGATGATTAATTCTTTCTTTGATGTTTTTCAGGATATATGAAAGTGCTTGAAACAATATATATCTTGACAATAAAACTTAATATAATAATTTTTATATGCCATAATCGAGGAGTTTGATTGAGATGTATATTAAAAGGATTGCCGTGTAAAGCGCGCGGTATGAATTATTACGTTGTTTTCGCATGGACTTCAATGGTGAATATTTGGGAAGTATGATGCTCGACCGTGTAAAAATTCACTGAATTATTGGCTTTTCTGTACAACGAGTGGCGATAGCGGCGGCGCCCGATATGCGACGCCAACAACGAATTCACTATCGAAATGCACGGCATACTTTGCACGATTGTTCGGGTTGCGCGGAAGCTGGGTAGGAGAGATCAAACGTATACTTGATTTCTCCATTAAAATTTTATTCAGCAGGAATTCTAAACACGCCTGCGCTTTTCACAATGCTCGCGTTGCGCTTTTCTGGCGTTTCCGCTTTTTCGGCACAATGCTGTATGAACGCAACATGCAAAAATATCATTTCGTACGTGATATAGTTCGATAATAATTAAAATATAATGTAATTATACTTTTGTGATTAATAGAAATTTCAGATTATTATTAGCTGCTGACGCTGGTTAATCACTGGTTTCTGTTTCTTTGTTTTTGTGATGTCATGCCGTTTTCATACACATAAAACTGACTTTTTCGAATATTACAAAAGAGCTATAAATCTACACAGTTTTTATTTTTATGAAATATTTCGTTTAATGTTATTCAAAACGGTTTTATTAAATATTTTGCTTTATTTCAGTAAAAAAGTTGATGATACTTATAGTTTATGACTGTATAAAAAATATATGCATAAAAATTTATATTTTTATTGTTTTGCTTTGACGAGATGTATTCTTTCTTGTAAAAATATATTTTTATTGAAAAAATAGAAGGCATTATAATATTAAAAAATTTCTTTTTTGAAAACTTCCTCCTTTCAAACAAAAGGGCATAATGTAGTGTTTGATTGAACGGTGTATAATCTCGTTTGATTGCAAGAAATTAATTCATCGTTTTATTATAACATTTAAAGTGTATCACATATAGAGAAATCAAATATTTTTCAAAGAACAAAACATTAAAGCGTACATGCAGACGAAAACGACGTAAACTTTCGAACGCGAGGAGCCAATATGTGCAAGTCCTCTTTCGCATGGCAGCCGTGATTGAACTCCGTGGAACTATGCGATTCTGATTGTTGTTGGCTGAGCACAGAGTACCAGAGCCCGTCGCATCACGACTAATTGCAACAAAGCGTTTCGTCGGATGCATTGAGGGGAATGGTGTGCGAACCTTGTGCACAAAGGTTTTATCCGGGATCATATGATATCTCTCTTCTCATATAATCGCGAGACTCTCGATTTGTGCGTGTTGATCAACACGAATGATTTTCCTGGCTTTATAGACATCGTAAAGGTAAATTAAATTTTTCGTTGAATGAGTTTCGTAGTCAGGTTTGCCGTTTCGGCAAATAATATTGTATACATATACGCGCACACATATAAAAAATATACACATAATTCTTTTATTTTATCGAGAGTATCTTTTCATACATACATCATATATAATATGTTATTACATATTATTATACATTAATTTTCTCTAATTATATAAAAATGAATTAATATTGATTGCGCGCAATTATGCCATTTTAAATATTTCTTAATATGTATATATTTTTATTAAAAAAATTATTATTAAAACTATTTTAATAAATTTTACTAAAATATAGATATATCATATCATAAAATGATAAATCATATCATATACTTTTTTTTATTGCAGATATTATCATCAATATGTTTTAAATTAAAATAAAAAAACGTGTAGCTTTGGAATAGTCATGTATTGTCGAAGTTTTATATATACAGGGTGGACCATCTGAAGTGATCCAGTCAAATATCTC
>JANQDE010000046.1:109806-135383 GCA_037157785.1 Cephalotes varians
TATATATATATATATATATATATATATATATATATATATATATATATATATGTATATGTATATATATATATGTACTATTACAAAGTCATATGTTTCTTGATTTTTTAACTTAAAACACATTAATAAAAATATCAGTAAAAGTATATATAAAAAAAGTTGATAAAAATTCCGTTTTCCATAACTAATTGACTTGTGTGAAATATGCCAAAACACGTCAATTTTGCTTTTAAGAAAAATATATAAGACAGCATATATATCAAAATCGGAACATATCTTAAAGATGTCTTCTTATTAAGATGTTACGATTTTATATGTTGTCTGGATTGTGATAAATTTAAACTTGCTGTTTTATTTTCTAGAATATCCTTAGAATAATTATCCTCTCAAAAATCTTAAATAACAATAAGAGTTAAGCGATATATTATTTATACATCTCTTAATTCTTTTTACAACTATATTTTAAGTTGGACAAATGTTTCTCGAGAAATGATATGGATTTCATAAGTATTATAAAAATTGAAAGTTCATAATTTATAAAAAATTGACTTTAATAAATATTTGAAAAGTATCTTCCAGTTTAATGTTCATAATAAATCTGTTTAAAGCTAAAATTTTGAAACATTTCTGGCATTATTTGCTCATCTATTATCTTCTAAAGAAAAATTGATTGAGCGGCTTACAAGATCATTCAATTTTCCTTCATAATATTTTTTCTACGGATTTAGAAGTAAAATTTATGCCACAACACCGGATATAAGATATTATGTCAAAATATGCAGAATAGTAGAATGACATCGGAAATATTTTAAAATGTCTGCTACAAGATTTTTATGATTGTATGCTTCTGAAAGATATTTCGAATATTTATCAAAATAAATTGTGAATTTTTAAATTTTAGTAGCTAAGATTCCTAAATACGATTTCTCAGAAAACACTGATCCAAATTAAAAAGAAAAAACAAGATACAATTGTAAAGAAAATTAAAATATTTTTTTAAAAATATATCAGGATTATCAGAATAATAAGATTATTTCCTATTGACATTTAAAATTTTTCAAAGGATAGCTATCCTAATATTCGAAAAATGGCATAATTTTCTCAATTTGCAACTAAAAATTTTCGAAAATAATTTTTTATGCAAATTTTTTTGTTTTTTTATCAAGAATAACTTAAAATAACATTTCTTTTATTCTTGTAGTGCATAATGGTTTTTTAAGTTTTTTTATTAATTGATATTATTTTAAATTAAAACAAAATTAACAGTAGTTGCGTCAAATAAATTGTTTAAATATATATATGTATTATGGAAGAGGAAAGAAAAAGTAAGAAAGGAGGAAGAGGCTAGGGTAGAAACAGGGGAGCAAGAGGGAGGAGTCTAAGGCAGGATAGGAAGGAGCGACATAACAAGCGTTAGAGGCTAAGTAATTGTAAAAGAGTRCGAGTGAGAAAGGATGGAAGAATGAGTGAGGTTAGGATCAAACTTTTGTAAACCAAGTCCCTTCTTGGCTTGTAAGCTTGAAGTGAAATAAATTATCTATCTATATATGTATATATACGAGCTAATAATTTTATAAGTTTATATATATATATATATATAGAGAGAGAGAGAGAGAGAGAGAGAGTCTCATGTGAAGTCAGACGACAATACTTTCGTTGGTGCGAAACAAAAGTTCGTTTTGTTCTGCATAAACGAATGACGCGCTTCGGCGGAGAGCGCTCTTTCGTGTTCGCCGAAATGTAAAACTATCCGTAGGATAGGCAGATTTCGCGGACCGCTTTTATTGCGAGTTCGGAACGACGCTAATTGAAATCGCCGAATTTTGCGCGTTGATGATGTCCGCTTTGATGTGCCTTTATACAAACTGCTAACAATAAGCGAAATATTGGGATGAGCAAATGAACTAAGCAGAAAATGTGATAATAAAAAGTATCAAATTAAAATGTGAGGTTACTCAATATGTTTTTTTTTTTTATTTGTTGTGAGTTAAAATTAAATATCTTTATATTGTACTATTTGATCCAAACTTTGAAAAACAATTACAATTTATTATTTTGTGTAACGAAATGTAATACAAAACTATTTTTTATAAGTGTTTTATAAGTGTTTTATTTTAAAGATTTTAAGTAATTAATGTAGCATGATAAAAATACAAGAACGATAAAAGAAATAATATTTAATTAAATGAGATGCAAAAATTTAAAAAAATATATATTTTTTTCTACAAATTTATTTTCCTACTTTTATATAACTTTTCTTAAATTTATACATCAACAAATAATTAAATTAATTATCCAAAAATCACGTAAGAAAGCAAAAATGAGAAAAACCTTTGCATTAAAGAATTATTGATTTAAAAGCGGCGCACCATACCGTGCGTACAAGAAATTTAAGACTTCATAAATGCCATAGCTTTCACCGATGCAACAGGTCGCGAATTCATCGGTAAGAATTCCTCAAAGACATTAAGTTATCATGTTTCAGAGAAATTTATATGCATGCGCGATTAATGTTAATAGTGTAATGCAATTTTCTCTGTTTCTTTTTTAAATAATTTCGCATTTTTGTATTTTTTGTATCATGTAATAATACACATTATATTAGCCTAGCATTAGATGATCTTTTTATCTTAATTTTACGTTATAACGGATTATTATGAAATATGTAATATATTAAATATGTCATTTTAGGCAACATTAATAAAATTAATAAAATATTTTAATCATATATTTAAATGTATAACTAAGATAATTTTGTTTTT
This sequence comes from Cephalotes varians, assembly GCA_037157785.1. NCBI lineage: Eukaryota > Metazoa > Arthropoda > Insecta > Hymenoptera > Formicidae > Cephalotes > Cephalotes varians. The sequence continues at coordinate 112,566 of JANQDE010000046.1, forward strand.
TATTCGTGCTAACTCCTGCAATCTACATAATTTGTGAAGATTTTGTAAAACAAATAACATATTGCATATAAAATGACCGTACGACTAGTTTTGATAAGATGCAACAGGTCACAAACTTTATCGTAAGAATACTACTGCCTCGTTTAAACTATTATCTACATTCTAAATTTATATGCATGGAAAATGGCGAGCGCCAAGAATTGGAGCAATCGAACTGAAGTTAAAATTCATTTAACGCGCATTGCTCCGAGCGAAACGAAGATCGTGAGGAACTCCGGTATATTGCTGCATATACTACGCGTGTAAATATTATCGAGCGTTTAAGCCCAAGCATGGAGTGTTATTGCGAAATAGTTTGCGAATAAATTGTGTGGAATTTGTCGGAAAAACCATAAGATGGGATTAGAGTGCGCGTTTAACTTTATTTATCGCGGTAAACAAGTATCCATTCTATTGAACATATTGATTCTATCGGTAAAAGTTTGTTGTGAAATAGTTATTTGATTTTAAAATTAAAATTCTTTGAGAACATCACTAGAAGTTCGGATATTAAATTTGATTGATTTGAACACTTTAATTTTTTAGTCTTATATACATATATCTTATTTCTTCGATCTAATATATTTTTTAAATTTATTATTTTAATATTCATTTAATGAATAATTTTGTTGAACTGACATTCTTCAGCAAAATTATTATTTATCCATATACTAAATATTCTTTGTGAAGTATGTATGTCAAAATAGATGATAAGAAGATTTTAAATATTATAAAAATTTTAATAAATAATTAAGAACGTACAATGTATGCTTGACGACAACTTGATTACGCATTTATTGTTTGCTTCGAAAACAAAAATTATCAAGGAAAAATATGTTCCGCGAATAGATTCTTCTCTTCTTTAATGGATAATGAATTAAATCGGTAATAATGTATAGTGTATACTTCTTTGACAAAGTAAACAAAAAATATGAAACACGATTTATTCGGATGTTTTATTCATCTCATAAAGCTATTTCATTGTCAGCCAATTCTGTCCTCAAAAAATCAAACTTTATAATTTTTTATCATAATTTATAAAATTTTATAATATAACAACTTGCAACTTGTATAATAATACAGGTGTTTAACATTATTTAAAGATTAATCCTAATTGATCTTATACATTTCTCTTGATTATTACAACTGATCTTATTCATTCATCACTCGATTCAAAAACAAGAATTATCAAATGAAAAACATTATGCTTTACTCGTTCTTATAAAGTTATCTATCACATTTAATTGTTGTATTAACCTGATACGGAACTAACTTTGCCACTATAATCGTACACTATCCTACAATAAATTATCGAGATGTGATGCAGAATGAAATTGAGACGTCTAGAATATAATACCTAGACGTTCAACGAGCAACAGGTCACCTGAGTCGGTCAGAAGCAGGTTGATAAGTATTCTATGACCTCGTTAAACTATTAAATACTATCTGCATTCGTATGCAAGGTGAGATACGAGAATGCAAGCTCGAGCTATGGATGTGGTTGCATGTATGACGGAGTAGAATTTCCATTATTTTACGCAGACGTATGAAGGCGCGTCGACGGAGGTATTCTCACTACCGTCTTCTTTTTCGAATTTGCAACCGGCTGCATTACGATACGAAAGCTCCATAGAAAACCCAGCAACCACCTCCACCTCTCACGTAGGGCATAGACAGCGACTCGTTTGCATTCTACGATATCGTTTTAAAATGGTCGAGCCGAGGCTGTTATTTGATGCTAGAAAAATTGAATCTCGAGAAGGAACGACGACGTAACGAAGTGTACGAAAATATTGAGAGAGACATCGATCGGGCCTTCGTGTGAGAGATATATTTGTCGGAAGACAGAATGATAGGAATTTTTATCGGTTTTTGTGAGAGATTGATACAAAACAATAAAGTGGAATATTTCTTGTTCTAGATACTGTCATATATAATGGTTGCATATAAAAATTTAGATTGTAAAGTGCTATATAATTAGTTAAAATAAGACCCTCGTAAAAAAGTACTATTAGTGTCACTACTAGTGTCACTACTAGTGTCACTAACGCGAATTTACTACTGCATCTCTATACTGCTGGTTATGGGTAGTGTCACTACTCATATCAATAGTGACACTACTATATATACAATAGTGACACTACAGCACTAGCAGTGACACTAATAGTACTTTTTTACGAGGGGAGTTAATGCAGATTTTGGTTTAAAATTATAATTAATTTATGATTAATTCAAAAGAGATTTGATGACATTTAAACAGTTTATAACTTTCGAGATATGTACTTATGTATGCTTCATTATACACACTTCTCCATTATTTCCCGTAATCGAATTGTGCCACATAAAGTATAAATACTCGAGTTGTTGTTTAGTTTAGCGTGACCTGGCGAGTTGTTCGCTTTTTGCTTTGATTCATTACATTCAACTCCGAGAAATACACGATAAAGGTTGCAATCGTATCGGCTATTCGCGCATTGACAAAAGCCGGTGAAAAGAATGACGTAGATTGTTCTACAACTGTTGCACAACCGTTATATCCACTGACATATTATTCGACGCACTTTATATAATATGCTTAATATTATGCATAGGAATGCTATGAGAAAAGATAAGCTTCTGAAATACCCATTCAGATTATAATTTGTCGCGTTAAATTTCCAAAAAATTTCTAGCTTGTTTCATGATTAAAAGATTTAAATCGTAGAACTTTCTAATTCTTTCCCTTCCTGTCAAATTTCTTGTATTGTAATTTTAAAAAGCATATAAATGTTAAAAATACAATATTATGTCAGAAAAAAAATTACTTCTTTTCAAATAAATAATAAGTGTTTGTATATTAAAACAATGATACTAAAAAATGGTACTAAACATTACTAAATAATACTAAAAATTTATGTAGCGCTATTAGTCTTAGTATATCAAGAATAATATAATAAATACATGTGATATATCCTGCTACCAGTTTTTCAAATTTGAATTCAGAAAGTACGAATGTACGAGATTGCTATATTCGCAATTAATTGGAATTTATTATACTTTTTATTTTCCTAACGATATCTTTCTGAAACAATCTTATGATAACGTCCGCGATATCTAGTATTCACACTCGGCGACAAAGCACATTGAACAAAGATCGTCGGGATCCTTCGTCCTTTCAATCGTCGTCGAGGAAGGCGGCAGTAGCGAATGGGGAATATGAGGGAGGTGGTCGCGCGAACGATGGCGCGAGGATTTGCTTCGCCGACCGCAACTAAAACGCGGCCCTGCGACAGAGAGAGTTCAGCTGCCAACCGGTAATGGGATTCCTCTGTTTCCCGGAACAATGATACGCTACGTCGCGGTATGAATTACGCATAATATAACGCCGGCTTGGATCGCGGGGGTTGTATATGGCACGAAAGTGTAGGCAGGTTCGGGGTGAGTGCGAACTCCGTAGAATATGAAATTCAAAAATCTTCAGATTGAAGGGGGATGTATGCCGTATAGTCTCGAGAGGCGACGAGAGTCGCGCGCTGTCTGCGAACATCTGCTGCAGCAATAGTCGACGGACGATGCAAATTGCACCGGTAAAATCGACAAAGTTAATTGAGGTTGCTTTGAAATATGTTTGAAATTGAGATGTTTTATTATAAACTTTGAAAAAACTGGAGAAATAGATTTAAAATGAAAAGATTTTAAAATTATATAATGATTTTATAATATATTATGATAATATAAAGATAACAATATAAAAAGAGAAAGTATATAATTTATATATATATAAATTTTTGTAGTAATTATTTAGTATAAGGAAAAACTATCTCCAATAATTTTGACCTTGACATATATTATCAAAATTATAACTTTGAGAGTCCTTCGGAAGGTTTTAATCACTCGTTATTCGTTAAAAAATTATTAACAAAGAAAGTGTTTAAAAAGTTTTTGAAACATATCATGTGGAACAGTATAATTAGATCTGGATTATAGACTTTTACACTTTCTCGCTTACAACACGAAACTGCTACGATGTTAAAAAAAAAATTAAAAATTCTCTTAAGAATTTAAGAATTCAAATTTTTAATAGTTGGTTGTTTCGATGTTATTAAATTCATTTTTAAACTCAACTTTCATTATGAACGAATAAATTTTTTGAAATAATAATGACTAGTTGTGTTCTGTTAATAATAATTGTTATAATCAAATAATTATAATTTTATAATAAATAATAATGACGAATAAAATTATTGAATAAAAAATAATACTTCGATTTTTAAATTTTATAAAAAAGAATGTGGAATAGTACAATCATAGACCTCATTTCCTCCGTAAAGAGATCAGGTGAATCACGCTTTGCGTGAAAAATTGAAAATGTGGAATTTCGCTTTGCGTATTAATACGATAAAGAAAATCTTACTTTACTTTTTTATGTCAAGAATGATTCTATACTATATAATTTCTTTGCAATAAGTGAAATAACATGCTGTATCGTAAACAGTTTGTCGCAATAATGAGATAAGATATATGTATAGTATGAAGTAAATTGCCCATATTATTAATATTTATATATATTTATATTAAATTAATAAAAACGTTATAAAATTAAGAACCGATAATAGATATGTACTTCTTGATAAAAATCGTATTTTATAACGTTATTTTATAATGATCAAATATCAAGATGCCTGATTACTGAAAAACAAACTATGTAAACTATGTAAATTATGTAAACTATTTTAATTGTAGCTTTTTTTAATACAGAAATATTAAATATTAGGCACTTTAAAGTATTTTATTAGAGTTAAGTTGTAATTGAATGTTCATACACTTCTTATGCGCGCGGTAACAATCAAGGTAAAATTGTCGAGTCAATATTATATGCCATAACTACATAGACGGCGTTTGATTTTAATTATTTCATTATATTTAAATTACCATTATTATTCAAAATAATATATCGTACAGTAACAAAAACTTTCCTTTAACTTTCCTTGACTAATAATACATTACTTATATTATATATATATACATTACAGATATACTGTCTCAGATTGACGAACATTAATACAAAATGCTCGAAAATTTACTTAATTTATTTATCTTTTCTTGAAACAAATTTTGCAATATTAAAATAGTAAATAATCAATAATGCAATTAGTAAATTATATATTCATAAGAAAGTTGAAGATTTAGTCGTAAAGTTACTTTACGTTACATAACAATGGAAAGCGGATAATTATATCGTCAGATCCGCCTGTTTATTTAGATACTCTAAATCCAACCAAGATTGTTGTTATTACCGTTACATATAATATGATCTCAGATTTTGTCATGGGATGCATATTCTTGTTGGTTTCTGTCATTGGACCTATAAGTATACATAAAGTGATATTAAGAAACCAAAATCATATTAGTAATTATAATTACAAGATTATATTGTAGTTGTATATATTTTTATAAAACTAAAACTGGGATTCTTCTCTTATTATTTATATTTTTAAAAAAGTACCAGCTCAATTACTATCTAAATTTTATTATACTTACGTAGTTACTCGAGTTCAGATTTATTATCAATCTTATCAGACTTATTTATCAATCATTGAATATTCATATAACATATAGACAGCATATAAATTAACTGAACTATGACTAAATAAAATTATTTAATTTAAATAATTGCATTTATAAAACACTTAATAAACATCAATTTAAAACACATAATGAACGTCAGTTTAAAACAATTTAGATATCTTTAAATGTTAAGTATTGAGACAGTAAATAAATATTGTAATATATATTTTATACATAATAGAATTTTATACATAATAAAATCTTATACATAATAGAATATATTAAAGACTCAAGAAAAATAAGACACTGACATTCATAATATTTACCATTGCTGATCTTGTTTTCTCCTGCGGTTTACCATCATATCATGTCATCTTGAAAATGTAGTCGTATTATTTCCTTCAGATAAATATACATCTACGTTTCATAACCTCCAGTTTTTCTATGAAGTCCCTACTCATTTATATAATGATCTTCATTTAAGTGAGAGTTTAAGACATCCATCCTCCGTAAAATATTTTAACACAATAATCGCAGTGTATGCAAATTGTATTACAATTATCCATGTCAAATGTGAAATACAGCGACAGCCAGGTACGTGTAATTTTTTCTCGCAGCTTGTGAATGCATCTGTCAGATATTGCTTTAAAGAATTTTTTCTATATGCAGAAATAAATAAAGTGCCACAAATTTCTCAATAAGTCTTTTTTGGAGAATGTTACCAAGTGGTCGATGTTTCTATTTTAAGAGGACTATTTGATTGATTATATTATGAGTCCTGTATAAATGTACCGGAGCATATTGTTTTGAACAAAATACATTACAAATATTACACTTTATAAAAAATTTGTTCAACTTGCTAAAATACTTCCACGACCAACTGTATCGAATATTTGTCTGCGTTGCCATTCTCACAGTATCACGAAGCGTGTGTTACTAAATACAAATCATCAATATGCAGAGGAACGGTTTGGAGAAAAGAAATGCATGACTCTATATTAAAATGTAAATATAAATATGTTGTTTGGGAATCTTGCTAACATGTTAAATCATATAGTTTCTAATTACTCAATTCGTATAATTTAGATTAAGTACATGTTTTGACTACGTGATAAATTGAAAAATAAAGCTCAGCAGTAAAAATCACTATAAGCTTATATACGTCAAAACTTTTTTTACTTTTTGTTTGTATGATTATTACAACATAATCAGCAGAGATCGAGGATTGACATAGTTTTCAAAATATCGGCATTTCGACTTTTTAAACAACTAGTTATTATGATTAAAATGTATTAAGATAAATCAGGAATAATTCTATGTACATAATTTCTTTGCAATAATTCTTTGAAATACAGAAATATGTATTGTAGACATCCGAGTCGGAATTTTATTCCCAGTTTTGACCTCTATTTTTTCACGTTTACGAATTCTGGAAGATTTTTATAGGTTCTATTTACAAAAGAATTGTAACGTATTTTGAACCTCAAGTAGGCAGTAAACGAACTATTTCTCATTTTGAGGTTTAAAGGAGGAGTTTCGGTAAAACCTCATAAAACCCTCTAGATTCGATTAATTTATTGCTTTTCAAATAAACATGTTCCATATCACGTACATTATCAATGATTCATAGTAGATTCTTTATTTAAAATCTAAAAGTTTTAATATTAAAAAAATATTAGCACAAAATATTTATAACATTTTTAATTAATCACGTATAAACATACGTGTATGTATTAATTAATAATATTATAAAATTTATTTGTATAAATATCTTTTTTTCATTAACAATCTCAAACACATAAATAAAAATTCCACTGTAAATCATTGATAATGTATATAATATAAAACATGTTAATATAATGCAGTAAATTACAGTAGGAAAGTAAAAAAATAAAAAAATCAACTCTATGTGTACATACATAAACATTTACATTTATTTACTTACACTTTTTTTATTTAAAACAACGTATTGTATATCTTAATAAAAGTAAAAATTAAACTTTACAGAAAAATATATGAGATCATCTAAAGGCTTTGTATTAATCAAACTTAAAATTAAATATTTTAATATAATTATTTACGACTTAATACATACTAACTTAATACGTTCTGATAATTAATTGCAATATTAACTATAAGAAATAATATTTTTTTTTAATATATAAAGATCTTTTTCAACGTCTTTTTTGCTTTTTACATTGCTTTATCTTATTTGTTATCTTGTCTATCTTACATTACATAATGTATAGAAAAAAAGAGAAAAAAATAAAAATAATATGTATAATTATATGTAAATAATTACTTATACATCATATATAAAATTATTTTTATCAATTATTATTAATATAACTATTAACATAATAAAATTCTCTCCCCTCTCTGTTAACTCTAATTTTATTATTATTTTAGATTAAATTAATATTTAAAAAACTGTTTTTATATATATTAATAATTTAATAATTATTATATAATTAATTTAACCAAAAATATAAATCTAATAATAAAAATAAAACGATTCTATATAATAGTATACAATAAAACAGTTGAATAATATCAAAATATTAAATATATAATAATTATTCAATTAATATATATAAAAAGTTTTTTCTGTTTTAATGAAAGAATGATTTGATTTAATAAAAAATAGTAAAAATAATATTAAAAATAATAGGGAGAGAAAAAAAATTTTATTATATTAATATAATATTGGTAAAAACAATTTTATATATGGTATATAATTGATATATAAGATTTTGAGAAAATGTTAAAAATATTAAAGTAGAAACATAATTCTCTGATTCAACAGACAAGTAGAATTGTATGATTTTAAATAAAAGCTAGAGATTAAATAGTTTCAAAATAGTGTGATGTTTACAGTATCAAATTAGATGTTAAATTGAACGTTTTGGTCTAAAGTAGGTGTTAAGTTGAACATTAAGATCAAAAAGAGGAGAAAATTGGAGAAAAATTTTGACTCGGGCAGCTTGTCCCGATAGCGATAGCGGGATAAATTGTTGATATATGTATATCATAATGTAAATTGCATATGACAAATATTTATATTAAATTAATAAAGATGTAATATAAATGAAAAATTGATGACAAATATGTACGTCTTGATAAAGATTGTATCTTTTAATGTTATTTTTATAATGATTGAAAATATGCTGTTTCTGAAAAATAAATGTAAATTATTTTAAACGTATTACAAAAATATTAAATATTAACTATTTTAAATATAAATTATTTTATCAGAATTAAGTTGTAATTGAATGTCCACACATTTCTTTCTGACGCACGCAGTAACAGTCGAGCTAAGCTTGTTGAGTCAACATACTTTATCCTTACATATGTTTGATTTGAATTATTTTATTATAATAAATTACTATTATTACTCAATAACATGTCGTATAGTAACAACAATTTTCCTTTTAACTTTATAATAATACGTTACTTAAATTTATTCTCTCAAGCTGAAGAACACTAATACGAAATGCTCAAAAATTTATGTCTCCTTTTAAATCAGATTTTCTATTTTTTATTGTATTATTTGTTTGATCTAAATGAATCTTAGAAAAAAAATTTATGTAAAAGAGAGAGATATTTTGCAATAATTTTTCCATTGTTTCTTTTGTCATAAATACATAAACGGAATGCCAATTTGCTTCTTGTATTAATGAGCACTAATCTTATCTGTAATAATTATTTTAATAAAAAGTAATATCTACAATTTGTATCAAAAATATAAAATCGATAACTCATAAGCGATGAATATTAGTGTATATGTAATTATGCACTGCTTACGCAGAGTCAATATTTAGCTTTAATCGATTCTAGCTTTAATCGATTCTCGAATAATAAATTTCAATTATAAGAACTTGATTATATTTAAATTAAGTCTATACTTAAAACTTAAATAAATGTGTATTATTTTACTCAAATAATTATTATATTTAAATCTTTTTTTTTTAAACAACAAATAATAGAATATAGGCCAACTTGTAAAAACACAACTAATTAAAGTATCTATACAGTTAAAGCTAGATCTTCGTATTAATGTTTCTATTTTTTATATCAAAATTTTCAACTGATTAAATATTAAACTTTTATTGTATAAATTAATATTTGTAATAATGAAAGATATAGCAATTCAAAGAATTAGTTACATAGAAAACATAAACAATAAGATTTAAACAAGGAATAAAATGATGAAATATAGCAAAATTTTTTTCTTTAAATTGTAATCTTTTGAAAATTTTCTAATGTGATTAACTAATTCATTTTCTGCTAAAGTAATACTTAAGCAGGATTTTTTTTTTATTACTTTAGCATTAAGTTTTACTTTTCTATGTGTTCTATTGGCCCTATATTCTGAAAAAAGTGTTTAAAAAGTAGATACGTAGATAGATTTTGTTTCGAAATGCTAACAATATTGTGTAACTTTTTTTTGCGGATATCAAATTTAAACATTGTTACGTTTGTATTGAAAAAATTGCCGAAAAATTGTCTCTGTGGTTAATGATTATTAAAAATAATATTTTGCTTACCATTTCACAGTTTCTTTCAAAAATCTTTGAGAATAACAAATATTTAAGTAAATGTAATTCTAAGGTTTGGTTAAAAAAATAAAATGTGTAATAAAAATATCTATAATTTTATATCTATAATTTAATACGTAATAGACACAAATACATTAATTATACTTGTTTTTACTAACAACTACAAATTGGTCTCAGTTTTTTATGTCTTCTATCCGGAAGCTTGTGTATTTTACCGTTCTTCACATTTTTAAATTTCGATAATTTTGCTTTAATACTTAGAAAAAGTAATTTTCAGGTGATGACATTGAAGTAACCTATTCTATACACGTGCATGTTCGCGCGCGCGCAAGTTAAATACATAAATATATTAAATATATACTCCAATAATATCTATTAAATGGTATTACCATATTTTTGTATTTGTTTAACCCATTTATGCAGCAAATATAATTCTTCCGCAAATTTATTGTTAATCTTAAAAAAATTTATCCTAACTGTTTTATTTTATGAGTTTTTCAGCTAAAGCTTGTAATACACGATTTATTTTCCTGTTGGATTACTTGCGTTTTAATAAATTCTGCTTTCTGTTTAGTAATTTTGTTCAGTTTTAGTAAATTATATTTATTAAAACGCAATCCAGCAAGGGAACAAACATCGTGTGTTTTAGGCTTAAGATCGATAATAAGAATTTCTTTTTAATTTAAAAAAATTTCATTTGTAAAGATAAATTAAACTATAAAGTTCTTTAAAATGGCGTTGAAATTATATATAAGCTAACAAGAGAGAAAGAGAGAGAGGGAGGGAGAGAGACCTAAAAAGATAGTCCTAAGTTGCTATTGTTTATTTCAAAGCTTCTTCAACAAAAATTTTTTTTTAAACTTTTTTTATTAAAGATTGAAATAAATCAAAACATTGTATATTTATTTATACGTGTTAATTTTATTGGCTTATATATAGAACATTAATTCTAATACATAATAGATTTACAATAATAAATCAATTTGGATTAAATGAATACATCAAACAATTAAAAAAATGATCAGATACGGTCATGGTTAGAACTTAGTGCCCAATAATATGTCTCTATGTATATTTAAATACATTATTTCAGTTATTTTTAACTGCGCGCCGCTTATTGTCGGACTTACAACATAAATAATAATCTCAACAAATTATTATGTCGTCAGTTTGATAATTTAATTTGATTTGATTTGACAGTTTGATTTGACGTATTTGAGTAACTTTTTTTAGTGACTCCACCGAAAAACTAGATAAATAGATTTAAGTTGAAATCTTGCTACGCGTAAAAAATAAACTCTTGTAAAATCTCGCTTTATATGGGTTTAAAACTTTCCACGCCAAGTAAAATTTCACATGGGTTTACAACTTTCCGTGTGAAATGAAATTCACTCAAGTGTTAATTTTAAAAAGATACACTGTTTTGATGTATTGAATTGGAACAAAAGTTCGTAGCGTTTTTAGCTCTAAAATTTCTATATTTTAAAAATTTCTATATTTTACAAAATTAGTATGACACCATTTAATAGAGCAAAGTTTCAGCTTTCAGAATCTGTTTTACAAATTACAGTACGATGATTTTTAATGGAGTTATGAGCAATCAAAGTCAGAATTCCTGTTTAACTTAACTTGCAAATAACTTAAGAATATAAAATCGTAGGAACATTTATAAAAAATGATTTTATAGGGAAAGCTTCAAGCTTTCACAATAGATACTCAAAAATTTTCTCAAATTTAATTTGGGCATATTACAAACCAACAAAGTGAGAAGAAAATTTTCTATTTTTTTCAGTTCATAATTTTCTGTAAAAATTACCAAACTCACATAAACTCAAAAAATATGATAAGCTTTTGAAAGTAGAGATTTGAATAATATCACGTTTGTTGATGTAACTTCTTTAATACGTGTCACGCAAGGTCATAATTGCAATTCAATATTTTTCCTAAAAATTTCATAATATTTATCGCTTTGTCGATTAAAGACGCTTGCAAATATCATTATATAATCTTTGTGCGTTGCTCAACGATATACTATTATGAACAATCATAAATATATCGGGAATCACTTGTCAAATTTCCTAAATATTCCCTAAAAATATAAACAAATTTAATTTGGGCATACGCGCGTGAGAACAACGATTTCGATTAATTTTCGTTGGATTTTACATCGATAATTATGCAATTGAAGAGAGATTTACTGTCGAATCTTAACGAATATTAAATGTGCAGAACGTTTTTTAAAGTCAACTTATTGCTTATTTCCCGCTCGTTACATTTGCTCGTTACATCTGCGATACATTTAAAAAAAATAATTTTATTACATAATTTTATTATATATATGGTTAAATTTGTCTTCCTTTTATAAGTTTGGTAAATTGAAATTATTTTGATATTTTCTAATAAACAGCAATAATAAATAATGATTTAAAAATATTTTAAAAAATAAAACATCTTTGAAAAATCTAAATACACTGTTATGAAGTGTTTTTAAAACCTTAGAGATTTAAAATATTTTTGACATATCGTATCTTATCGTTTTAATAACATAGGCTAGATACATAATTGTCACTTTTTTCAAAGAATATTTTAATTTTCTTAAAAGTGGTTATAAAATACCTAAGTACAATTAAAGATCGCTCCGTTAAAAATTGTTTAAATTGCACTGACTGATAAAGCTGGTCCCTTGGTCACTATGAGATTTATTATAATTCCTGAAGTATTTTTTAAAATGTTTTATTGCTCGGTAATGATAGACATACATACATTATACATATAATCTTATAAATTTTGTGAAATTATTCATGGTAAATATATCTCATATTATTACACTTCTTCATCGGTCTAAAATTATATATATGTATAATTTTAAATAGAAGATCTTTGGTCAACATTATGCAAATATCCTTCAGATTTTCCATTGAACGATGAAAACTCAATATATTTAAAGTAATTAAATGGTTTAATCCTTTATTTTTTTACGGAATTTGCGGAAACCAATAAACTTAACAAATATTTTCAATCATTTTGTCGACCACCACAGTGACCTAAATCGTCGTGGCAAGTTTTAATGACGTTATTCTTTATTCACTCTAGAATATAAAATAGTAGACTATTCTTATCAAGTTTTTTATATACCAAACCGTCACGTAACTCATAATATTTCTGTGTTACTCGCTTCTTTGTTACCAATATCTTTTTATTCCTTTATTAAGAACAACCTTAGAATTCGTAAGAACCGTGGACGTGAAACCGTTACAAATTCGCTTTCCTACTTTTTCTTCCACACTTTCTATATTCTTTACCGTTTCTATAATTAAAAGACTACTTGTAATATATTCCTTTTTAGGAAAAACTCTTGTTTAGGAGACTACCTTTTGATGACTTTGATCTTGACATATGTTGTCAAGATCATGACCCTGAGTGACTTTTAAAAAATTTTAGTCATCACTCGTTATCCGTTAAAAAATTATTAATCAAAAATGTTTCGTAGATCAAGCGAAATTTCTGTCATTTAGAAATTAGAGTGGAATTGGATTAGATTATGTCTTTCGAGTTAGATTGGGTTAGATTATGAATGGTTGATGTAATGAATTCAAAAAGCATCCTTATATAAAGTCAAATTCCCCAGATGTGTGAAAATTTGTATCTAAAATGTATACAGAAACATGATTGGGCACTTGAGATCCAGCCACGACCGTGACATAGACATTTCTCTCTTAAATAAGTCTTGGCTGTGGTAAAATGTGTGTGGTTAAATGATCATTATTGTAATAAAATTTGTGAATTTAATCTCCTTCTAAAAAAAAACGGACATGAGATAAATTGTCCTAAATAAGCTTCTCTACCTAGTCTTCTTCGAGAAAACCGTGTTTTTCTGGCGATACTGGCTTGAACAGTCGTTCAGAAGTTATATGAGATTAAATTGTAACATATGATACGAAAATAAGAAAGTAAGGTAGTTAAAGGTAAAATTCCGCCTGATATTATTTTGAAAGCCGTTAGAACAGTGAAAATACATAATTTATCTATCTGACAAGCCGCATTAGAGTTTAATATGAATTATTGTGCATTAAGTGATTATTACAAAAAGAATATGTAACTACCTGAATATGTAACTATCAACTTGAAACGTGTGACAATCAATCCCGATTAATAGTTAATTGTCACATTTTCACAATTTTTATTTAAAATTAAATAACTTATTTGTACGATAATATATTTAAGAATATTTTTTTTTAATATCTAAGAGATGTAGGTGTATTTTAACGTACATAATGTTTCAAAATTTTACATCCATTTTTTTATAAAAATCGCTGAACAAAAACTGTGATAAGCTCCGGTCTCTTTACTTAATAGTATCCCATCGACATATAGAATGGACTGCTGCAGAGCAACAATAACCAATCAGACTTTAGACATTAGTAGACAGAGAAGGAACATTCATATTATCTGCCTCTAACTCCACGCGTGTCTCTACTCCCACTATTGCCCATAAGTAGTCCATTCTAAATGTAGTATCCTGAAAATAATAGGTTTCTTTCTATACTGATATTTTTATCAGCTAATTCGTTTTTTTTTTTTTTGATCTATTTTGTTTTATTGATTTTTTCTCTTTAACAATGTTTTAATTTACTTTTAAAAACTGGCAACATTTTCTGTTTATAAATTTTTTTTATATGTAATTAAATATGCAATTGAACTTCTTTAATATATAATTGAAAACATATTTAAAGTATAATTCAATAGTTTAATTACAAATTAAACATCTATTAATAAATAAAGCTTTAATTATTAAATTATAAATTTTATAAAGTTTCTCCTTATATATATGTTTTTTAAAATTAATCTAAAAAATAACTCATTGCTGTCACGTAACACAAAGTTTGCGGCGTAAGTGAATTTTTTGCTTATATTTGAGCTTTATTCCGAATCATTTGCGATTTAGCAATCCACAATAATGTCAGCCGACCGTGTGCGTTTAAGATAATATGCGGAAGCAAGATAAGCCGCGTATATATCGATTCCGTGGCCAACGCGCGTGTATAACTTTCGGGCTTATAATAAAGCTTAGCCAATTCGTGAGCACGCGTGAGTGTGCACGGATAAGATAATAACGCGACGAGGAAGTCTTCGCACGCATCGGCGCAGCGACTCCCTCAGAAATTTTCCTCTTGAAAGCGTATATACCTACGTACGCATACCGGAGGTGAGGATCTGTGACATGGAGATAAGTTCGATGGGCTGGCAATATTGACCTTTCGACCCTCTGCCGTGTAAACTTGCGCACGGTTATCAGCATCTCCTCTTATCGAGATCCGTTCGTCCTCGAAGCGCGCGCAGAGAACTTTATTATTCCGCTGAATTATTATAATGCCGCATCAAGCTGGTATTTGCCTCATTAAATAGAACGGTAAAAATAGCACGATGAATGACCGCAAAGAGAAAGAAAATAGCTCTCATTTCCACGACATACGAGTCAGAAAATAACTTGTAACATATTTTAGATTTATTTTAGATTTATAATATAATGTAGGATATTTCATAGAAAATTGAACTTTCTTTGAAATTTCTTGGATCTTTATTATGTTTGTCTCTTAATAAATTTTAACTATATTTCTATCTTTAACAATTTTGTCTTTAATTATTTGATGGTCTGATGTAATAAGAATTACGTCATTATTAGTAATTATGTATTTCAGTAAATTTACTTTAATTTAGTAAAAAAATGTATTGTGTTATTTAATCTTTAAGTACAAACTAATTTGACTCATAATTTATTAAATATATTAAATTTCTTAGTTATTATGCTTAATATTATGTTTAACATTTGATTTATTTAAATGCAAGATATATCCTTTACAGTTTAATTATTGTACCAATAGTGTTGAATAAGTATATCTGATCACACTTGCTTTGACGATTTCGAGATACTCGGCATACCACGCGGTCACTAGTGAATCAAGATGATCGACACAAGATCTATGCACTTGATGTTCAATTCATAGAGTGACACCCGGATTGATCATTGGGAGAGGCTCTTCGTTATTGACGATATAATGGATAATTAAGTACATTACATCCATCATGTGAAAGATGTAATAGTGTCTGATGCAAAATCAAAATAAAATATTGTTTCATAGATATTAAAATTAAACTATAAAGGCAGGAAGTTATAAAATTTTTATTTTCTTATGATAGAAAGCATTGTATTTACGATGTCTAGATTTGTAATTTCTTGTGCAGAGAAAATAATCTAATAAAAATATTTTTTGGAAAACGTAAAATGTTCAGCAATTATTTGTTACAAACTTCCAAAAATAAACATAATAAATTTTAATTTATTTATAGTTTATAGTAAACAAATTGACATATAAAATAATGTGTTTATTAAACGTATATATATATATATATATATATATATATATATATGTATATAAAATTTAATATCATAAATTTATTTGTTATCTGTTTTAAGTTTTAAAAAATTTTTTCAAATTTTAAATTAAAGAAAGTTTTAAATTGATATTTTTAAACTTTTTAAATTATTAACACGCCGTTATAAATAAATCATATTTTCTTTCACAAATAGTTTAGGATATTTATAAAAAGCTTTTTAATACTTCTGTCTAGACAAACATAAATATTTAATGTAAGAATTTTTTTAGCTTCATATTTTTTTAGTTTACTTTCTTACTTTTTTTAGTTTTGTAAATATTTAAGGTATATAATAAAAGTAACCTCGAGGCATGCGCTTATTACGAATGCAGTTGATTTCGTGAATACATTATTGAACTTTGAAATCCGATATTTATCAAATGGATTCTCTTGCCATATATACGCGCTATCTGCATTCTGTGCTCTCGTTTTTCATCGCGTTGCAAGCCCCTAAACCGACGAGGAGGGCTGTCTGTATCAGCAAATATACGAGCCGGCCAAAGCGTACGTAATTTTTTATGATGCATCACGCACCATAGGTAGATGACAGGCAAAACGAAACTCGTTAGAAATATCGAGTCGCAGACTATCGTCCAGGTATCGTCAATAAAATTCTCACGCTATATATTTTCGTTACACGTTGCAACAGAATACATTCGGAACATTCATTTCATAATATCTAATGCTATGAAAAAATGTCCACATATTATTACGATTAATAGCATGAAAACATCTATACTCTGATATTATATTGAAATTATTAATCCTACATTATATGTCAAGTAAAATTTAAACAGTATTATTTTTTTATTAAATGATTTTCGCTATACGATACGATGTTTTTCGTTATAGACAATTTTTTTTGTATAGATTTATAAAATTATTCTATACCTTTCTTCTTTAAGACATTTAAAGTTGTTTAACTGTTTTAATTGTTTTAAATGTATATTTTTTTAACATGTAACTTTTAGATAAGATCATTATTATAGAATCCTAGTGTCGTGTGTTACTTATCTTCTTAAGTTCAATTATTTTTTAAAATTATTTATTAAAAATTTCCGATGTTAGAAATATATTGTTCTCATCTCCTAAATTCATATTTTAATAGGCAGGCTTTATATCGTTGAGCTACAAAGAGTTAATCTGTCGAGGCGAGATACCCACTTTGAATTTCGTGGAAGCTGCGTACGACCCATTTAATACACAAGTGGAATACCGTGCGCCGTGTATGAGCGAAGTTACGAACGTAGGTGGGCACCAACGGCATTATCCTTGGCAATTAGCAAAATTGCATTTGGCGTAGCGTATGTATCGCATATCCCGTCACTGCAAGGCGGCCTAAGGGATGTCTGCAGGCGTTTCTCCGTATCACATCCTCTTTCATCGTCTCTCCTTTTCGTTCCATACGATTACTCCTCGATATAGAGTTTCTCTCTTTCCGAATCCTCCTATTCTCTGCTCTTCTTCTCTCTGACCATCATCATTTTCAGACTAAATTGGCTATTCCGAGATACAGCGCAACAAACGGATTTCCGGAAAATCCGTCTTAAACTATCGGACTTATAAGCGATCTTGTTCAAATCGTTTCATGGTTTAATAAGTTTAACTAGTTTAATAAGTATGATTGCTCATTAACAAAAGCTTTATGAATCAAGCTTTAATGAATGAAATATATTGACAGATAATTAATTGCAAATAAACATGATACATTTATATATTTTGCAACAATTAAATTAAACATGTATAAAAATCTGTCAACGATTTTTGACAAAATTAACAGTTATATTAAAGCAGCATCTCTCTCTCTCTCTCTCTCTCTCTCTCTCTCTCTCTCTCTCTCTCTCTCTCTCTCTCTCTCTCTCTCTCTCTCGCGACTCAACGATTTTCGCTAATTATTCATCCTAATTTATGACGCTTGACTCTTAACGATATCGTTATGATAATATCGAAATCAATTATTCTCAGTAAAGAAGTTATGGAATTAATTAATTCGTTTAACAGCGAAAGAATCTCCGCCGACGTGCTCACTAGAAAACTGTTAAAAGGATAAGAAAATTTTATTGCTGGAATACACTGGCCCGGCGGGCTTCAGAGAGAAACTGGAGATCAATGTACCCGGAGCGTTTACAGAATGTGTTTGGGAGTAAACGACTGGGGCGAGAGCGGATAAGATAACCTTCTCGAGATTCGTGCTTGCGAAGTGAATTACCGACCGGCTCCAACCCTCTTTCGCGCGATTCGCGCAATGAAATTCTCACGAAAGATTTTCTTGGTCGACGATGTAAATTTAGGATATCGGTAGCGAGGAGTTCCGCCGGTATCTCGAGGCTAAGTGCGGAGGTACGGTAATTTATCGTTTCCTCTTCTGCCTCTCTGTGCCTTCCCCTCCTACCGTCTCTCTGTATTATTAATCCCGCAAGATATCGAGCGAAACACGGAATCCTTGCAGAATTCTTTACGTGCAAAAGGAATAGTGTCATTAATAATCGGAATTACCTTTTATCTCCAGTAAATTGCGCCGCGCGCTTTCCGTCGCGCGCTTTCCGCCATGTTTCCTCATCAATTCTTTCCAGTGTCTTCAAAGAATTTCACAAAAAATACGCAGAAAACAATTCAGTATACGACGTTCGTAATATCTCTAATTGTGTATTGTTGGCAACATTATAACTATCATATAATGAATTAACTATTCATAATAAAAGAAGCATAAGGATGTTTTATAAAAAGAAAGTGAATTTTTGCTTTAATATTTTTTGTTTTCTTATAAAAATATATAATCTAATAAAAATAAAATATTAAAATATAAAATTAATAAATCTAACATACTGCAACATGTATCTATTAGGTGAAATCGTATTATTGGAATATCTTCTGTCCGAAACGATCGTCTCGGATGCTGCGAAAGATCATGTAAAGTAGAATAGTGTAGTAAATCTATTTTCCAGATTGTCTTCTATATGGCGATACAGTAAATCCCGTCGGTCTCATTGCGGTAGATTCAGTTTCAGTCTCACGAATAAATTTAACCGACGCCCAGCGATGGCAGTACAGAGAAAAGGAAAAGGGCCGCACATACAAAGGGAAAGGCAGAAGTGGAACGAGTCACAAGCAAGAGAGACGTTCGCACGTTGCTCACTTCAGGAATACCTTAGCGGCTCAATCCCAGCCTGAAGGCACGTGGTTCGTCGAAAGAATGGCACTAAGCGACGTCGGAGTTGCTTGAAAAAGAGAAAAAGAGAAAAAGAGACTCGCGGGAGCGATTTTACCCTGCCCTCGAAGAATTTCAATAACCACTTTTATTTCTATTACTCTCGCTGAAAATTTCTCGTTACTACGGGTCTCCAACTGTCATTGTGGCAGAAAAAATAAATGTGATGCGAAACACAGGGCAACTGTTAAAATGACAATCAAAAACCTTTCTGATTACTTTGGATTTTGAGATTAATAATTTTTGAAACTATTACGTTTTTAACAAGCAGTAAAAAAACATTTTTAAAAAAACACAATTTTTATTCTATGGAATTATCCATTATTAAACATTTAAATATTTTTTATGCAATTTTGAACAGGAAATTTTTTTATCAATATATTTTATATAACAATATATAATTTGTTTTAAATGTATTTGAGTTGATGAGATTGTAATAAAAAATTTTGAATTATTAATATCAAATGAAGTATGTACGTAATACATAATTTAAAATGCTTCGACATGGCAGAATTGCTCCTCCTGCATTCTCATTCTGAAAAAAATATAATTTATATAACCAAGATTCGATTAGATTAGACACTGTAAGCAGAGGACAGTTTAAAATAGATCTCGTTTTGTGTGAAAAGTTGAAAACTCACGTGGATTCATACAATTTTAGATTTTGTTTTGCACCATAAACAGGGAACAATATGTATGCTTACTTATATTGCAAATACATGCATAAGTGGGGAAGGACTTCGCCTCTCCTCCCACATCCCAATTCTAAAAAATAATTTAACCTAATCCAAATTAAATTTTAGTTTCAAATCGGAAATAGGTTATACTTTTTCAAAATGGAGATATAAAGTTCTTTCCATTACTCAAACATTTAAATAACCAATGCAAATAATGTATTTACATTAGATACAGTTCAAAATATAAAATTAAATACATATTTATATTGTCAATTTTATTTGTTAATAACTTTTTAATAAACAATAACTGCCGACTAAAATTTTTTAAAAATTACTTAGGGTCATGACAACATATATCAAGATTAAAATCATTGGCGCTATATCTTCTAATCTAAATAATTATCATTTGCTTTGCAATTTTTAAATAATTATGTCCTTTATTTGCCCAATTTTAAATAATTTGTAAATAAACCTTAAATAAACCTTAAAATCTCTATATTTCATTTCTTTATATGTTTTCCAGCATCAAATATTATGTTGATATAATTGATATAAAAAAATTATATTTAGAGATCTTTTATGTGTATTTTATAGATATATACATAAAAAACGAACACTTTAAAATATGGTAGCATATTTTAATTAA
Organism: Cephalotes varians; assembly: GCA_037157785.1. NCBI lineage: Eukaryota > Metazoa > Arthropoda > Insecta > Hymenoptera > Formicidae > Cephalotes > Cephalotes varians. Next base: position 133,677 of record JANQDE010000046.1, read on the forward strand.
TTTATTTAATAATCAAATAAAAATATCTTAAAAATATTTTATTATTATTAATTATAGTTATTTTTTAATAAATATAAACAAATTTTATTGCAATTTTTTATAATTTATCTAAATTTTTATTTATTAATAAGTTGACTTTATAGTTATTTAAAATGTTTAATATTATAAAATCCAATGACTCATCTCCTGTTTTTACGATATGTTCTATAACATGCAACACTTTGATAACGTCAGATTTTATGAGAGTAATTGTTTTGCTTTTCACATTTACGGTGCTATTAAATAATTTATAAGAATGGTTATTTTTTATTTATCTTTTTTAAAATATAAAATGTTATACTGAATATTTCCTGATATATTTTTTAATACATAATTTTCATACAATGATAAATATTATAAACACATGTTTAAGAAATCTTAATAATTAAACATTAATTTAAATATTTTTAATATTTCAGTAATCATCTTATGACCGGTCATGATAGTTATTGTATAGAATTAATTTTTGTAAAAAATATTTACCTTATATGTATAATATCAATTTTTCATTAATGACTTCCAAATGAACTTGAGCAAAATATCAATTTTTGACAGGAGAAATATCAATTCTGTAAAAGAACAGAATAAATATCAATTCTAACATCATTTTGAAACAAGAATATCAATCTATCGCTGTAGAAAGTATAAGGATTGCGGATTCTCTACTGAATCGTCACGTCTTGCTTTTGGGATTGGTTCACTGTAGCTGTTAAAATCTCTGGTGATCGGTCCTCTGATCAGGGGAATGTTTTAGTCGAAGGGGTTAAAGTTTTGTTGTGCCGATGAGAGAGAGAAAAATAATATGCGTTATGCAGAATTGAACCTGGATCCTTCGGAGTGTAAACTGTCGCAATAACACTACGGCTACCGATCGATTTTCCTTTTTATGCGAATTATATAGCAAATTCATCAACATTGAAAATGTGGAGTAGTTCTCCACAAAAATAACGTAAAATCGATAGAATACTAAATCAGTTTTACATGTATGGGATATATATCATGATTATACATATATCTCTGTCATTCCATCACAGGGATGTCTACGATTGCGTTCAACGAGATTTTCAATCCCAAATATAAATACCATATCCTTAATGTAATAAAATTGTTTTTGGTTTAGAATAAACGAGAAATCATGTGAACCAATACCGATTTCAATAAACAAATTTATTTAATAGATTAAAAAATATATTTATCTCAATTGTCATACAAAAATTTTCGAGAATACTCTAAATATGATATTAAAGCAATAACTAACGTACATAAATGTTTTATATCGATGTGATTGTCAAGAGAAATTGATACGACAAAAGACGGAAATAATTTCGTACGATTCGAGTCAGATTCTCTTTATTTTTATCTTATGCAGAATTCAGGAATAATACGACAGGATTGATAAGATTTTTCACTGCATAAAAAAAATATAAATTATAAAGAATTATATTATTGTCAAATAAATACGTTTATTATTTTGTAATTGCTATATTTGAGTATCTGTCATGTTTCAAACATCAGTTTGATATCTAAACATTTACGTTTAAAATATTTAAAAAAATAAAACTTATATTTTTTTTTAATATGTAAAAAATAATATAAATATTATTAATTAGTAAATATAATACTGTAATGTAATTTAACTTTGTAATTGCTATTGCTTAATTTTACATA
>JANQDE010000046.1:137929-162929 GCA_037157785.1 Cephalotes varians
GTGAGACGGTAAGTTACTAAACAAATGATTTCATAAATAATCACTGGAATTCGCCATTTAATAACAGAGATATTAACTGAAACATTATATTTATACAATTACTGTAAGGGCCATGATATTATCTTCTCCTCTAATTATATTTTGTATAACATTGTTAAAACTGTTAAAAAGCTATGCAAAAATACTAAAACATAACATAAATTCAAACAAACAGTTAAATATGTATCGAAATTTAAAAAACTTCTTAGATTTATTCTTTTTTTCCGAATCAACAACAAAAAATTTTTAAATTTTGACTCTGAAATCAGCTGTAAAGAAAAAAACAACAAAAAATTTGATTTATAATATATGACTCAATGCAACGAAAATGACCCTTGATTTTGCTGCAGTTTAGGTAAATAACTTTTAAACGTAAGTGGATCCAAATTTTTGCATAAATATTTATTAAAATTTTATTAGTATACGCATTTTATTAGTATACGTAGTACAAAATTTGATTTAAATCGTAATGCTTCTTCATCAAATTTACAAATAAGTATTACAAAACGTGAAACATAAGAATCAAGAGTAAACAAAAAATTAAATAACTTTTAAAATAATAAGAAAATTATGTTCAAATTTTACAGAGATGTTCAAACATAATAATAGAATAATCTAATTTTTTATTATATTTTAAAATGTGATACATACATTCTTAATTTATATTCGTATACATGTATAATTTCAATCATGTAATTTCAACTTTAACAAATTGACTCTAAATAATTTCTAAAAAATAGTGTACTTAAAAATATATATATTAAAATAGTGTATTTAAAAAATTATATTATATTACAATATTTCATTAATGCCTTATATAATTGCAAGAAACGTAAAAATATTATACAAATTCAAATAGTTAGCTTATATTTGTATATATGTTTATTTTAATCGTAATAATCGATTCTAATATCTTCTAAAAAAAAAGAAATAGTAAAAGAATTGCATTATAACGAAAGCAATTTTTAATTCCATTAATAAATTATGATTTTTATAGTTGTTTGGTTTGACAGAAATTTATCTAAAGTTCAATATATCGCTTCGCGATTTTTATTTATCAACGTTTATTTAAATCTCACAATTTCTCAGACAAAAAAATAATAGATGAGCAGAAGTCTTTCGATTCTTTGTTGTCGTGAAGTCCTTTTCGATATCGCGACTTTTGGTAACATCATGTGCTGCAAGCGTTTTCCTTAAAATGAGATTTGGTGAACTTGAACGCGCGATACTTTTACCACAGCATTGATTGATCACGTAAAATCCAATCTATGAGAATCACGCAAAAGGCTTTCTTACGAATCTCAAAATGCAATCACAGCGATCTCTGAACCGGCAATACTATCGATAAATGCACCTATGAGCTTTATTGACAAGGCTGTATGCATATATATATTTTCTTACTACACGGCGCTATGCATGTATGTTTCCTGAATACGATGTCCCTGTATGGTATAATCATGCCACGATTCCCTTTGAAGTATATGCTCCGATCTCATTTTATGAGAAAACATGTGGCAAAGGATCTAATATTATCGAGGCAATAAGTATACATATATCGAAATTACTCGCGATATATGCTCGTTCTCTCCCCGATCAACGGTGGATGTCGTAATAAGTGCAGTAATTTCAAATTTTTCGAATAACCCGACGGAATTCTCGAAAAATCACTTGTTTCCGATATGTATGCGGCCGTGTACTCCCCGTGGTGCAAGCCACGAACGCAATTTCCACGTTCCATCCGTTTTATTTCCGCAATAACCTCCGGGCTGTTATAATTTTTCGTTGTACCATTTTTAACGAAATTTTGCAGATTTATCTATGCTGATTGAAACATCGAGAAATTTCCCGAATTTTCACATTTTCTGGATTTTTATATACATGTCGATATACATGTACATTGGTCTGAGATTAGTTCTCTCTGTTTCGTTTTTTATAAGTAGGTATCATTTTTAATCTATGAAGCTTTTTCTCAAATATCTACATAACATATTTTTAACTCATTTCTCTTATCTTTCTTAAGATTACGTTTAAATTACTTAATCATAGGAAAACTAATAAAAAGAAAAAGCTATCGTGGTAATTTCTTTCAGTGCTTTTCTTTCCTGAACAATAATGCTTTTCTTTACTGAATAATTATCGTGTTGTTAAAATAATAATTTTAACAACAATTTGAAGTAATATAAGAGTTATACGTAATTAAAGCCGTAATGAGAAGCTCTGTGCAAATCAAGATTTGCAGGTGGATCGTGCTATATTCCTATTTTCTATCTAATTCGGTTTACTTGCCGATTAATGATAATTTTTCCAAAATAAATTAGCAAAAACTTTTCAATTCTTTTTCAATTTTTTTAGCAAAAAATTTGTCATATACTGGATAATTCCCTGTCAATCAATTATTGATCACAATATTCGTCAATCGTATAATTAACATATTCAAGATCTGTCTAATTGTGTTTGTGGAGTTTAATCTTTTATAACATAGCAGTCACGTGCAGACGTAACAGTTATTTTTAGATTTTCTTTGGAAAACATGATCAAAGTATACAGTAAAGGATAAAATAAACTTAACAGTCACAGACGGTGCGATAGACAAAAGGAAATGCGAAAGGGGAAAAGATGTAAGCAACGGTTCGGCAAGAAATAGCCGAAAGAAGACGTATTGTTTCTTCCACGGAAAGAAGGATAATGGAGCTCGCCTGTCAGATCGAGTTATGTCCTTCGCACGGATATAGAATACCGTATCTTTTTTTTCCTTTATCGCGCCAACAATAAGAACGCGAGTAAAAAGATCGATAGCAAAGTTACTCCATAGCGATTGCGATTATAGGATGTCGATAATTTCTAATTCTATAATTTTATACTCAATTTTTTCTAATTCTGGAAAAAAGGCTGTTACTTTAGAGATTGCGAGATTGCATACAAAATATACAAAAATATATGTAAGTGATAAGACATTAAAAATTAGCTAAAAAGTTCAAGTTGGCACTGCAGTCAAATTTTTGTCGATAAAGAACGCGATTTTTAGTATAGTTGGCATTAATTCTAGTCATAGCAAACGAAGCGGCTCGGTCGAAATAAGAGCAAAAGGAGAGAGGTCGGGTGTTATATCGTGAAATGCACGAGATCTGCCACAGACCAAATTGCCCGCGGCACCGCCTGCGGTCAGCGGCTCGAAGACTGTTCTCGTCGTGTCGCATGCGAAGATCGGGCAAAAATAGAACGAGAACAAAGTGGCGCTCTTTATGCGTGTGTCCAGCCGGTAAACACACCGCGCATAACTGCATTGCGGAAGCGACGACTTCCGTGCCTCACGGGAGCGAATGAATTCCATTTATCATTGTGCCACGCGTTCTTTTTTTTTTTATTTCTGTTTTACCAAAACGTTATTCCGCGAGAGATAAGATATGGATAAGTCGACAAACTTCATCGCGTTCATCTTGTAATTTGAAGTTGTTTATAGCTTATATTATTAAATTTTTTTTATTTTTTTATTGCATTATTCGTTATTTATTATATCCTAATGTAGCAAAAATATATATGTAAAATTTCTGATCAATATAATTATTAAGTATATATAAGCAAAGCATTTATTAAATATACATAAGCAAAGCACATTTAATTATTAGAAAAATTAGAAGCATAATAATGTTTCCGTATAAAACCTTTAGACGAACATTTATATTAGCATATAGGATAAAAAATTCTATTTTGATACTGTATAGTGCAAAACGTTTAAAGAATTAGAATAAACATTTAAATAATTAGAATACGCATATATGTAGGGAAAAGTTACAGATGTCACTTTGTTTTTGGTCCATATTTCTTAAATAAAAACTAAAAATAAAACTTTTAAAATATAAATATAAACTAAAAAAAGTATTTTCTATCAGATGATATAGCAGTTTTTATAATATTGTTTCGAATTTTGCAATAATTAACTTTTTCGTAAGATAAAAATGAATATCTGATGAAATGAATTCCAAATTTAACATAGGCACTATGTTAAATTTGAAATTACGTATTCTTTTTCTTTTACAGAGAAATCATCTATTACTTACAAGTAAAAATATCTAAGTTTGATGTATATATGAAGAATTCAGAATCTTTTCATTTCGATGTAAACATTATTTTTTGTTGATTTACGTATATGCTATCCTGTAAGACGCAACATGTAGCGAAAACAGTATATGAAGAATAAGTTATATAGCAAAGTGTCATCATCTACATATCTGATATAACTAATTAGTCATGCTTATGAATTTGACATTTAAGACGACGTCCAAATATTATGAAAATAGCGTGGATTTGTTATAGCCATGTAACATCATATATAACATCATATATCGACGTCGAAAACATATTATTATTTTCGTGTTACTAACAACATAATTTTTATGTTATAAATATTATTTACAGCTTATTAAAATTATAATACATGACATTCAATTATTATTAACCTTATTATAATATTATATTATAATTGCATAACATCATAGATACATCATCGAACGATTATAATTAACATCATTAACTAGTCACTAATAACGTTACTAATACGTTGATCAATTATCTGACATTAATAATGATTAAAAAATATAATGTTGTAGAATGAATAAATAAACGACGTCATTAATTGGTTTAAAAATGATATCAATATTACACCTTAAATAGATAACATGACATCAATAAATTGACTAACTGACTAAATGATTTGACGTGCTGAATGACTTAACGTGCTAAATGACTTTAAAATAATGACAACTTGTTATCTGGATATTATCTTATGGTATCTTAATATAAATTATAGGTTTTTATTTCTTCAATCATTTTTGTCAGTATTATAATAATGTATTTAATTTTTGAAAAATAAAGGGATGTTGAGAAGACCTATGTTAATATTGGCAACATTGCTCTACATTTAATATATAAAATATATTATTAAAATACACGATGTATACAATTATAAATAGAACTTTATCCTGAAATTTGACGCAAATTATTATACGCTGTACAATATTAAAAATTATCAAAATTTAAACGATAAAAACAAAACAAATTAATTGATTTATAATGACTTATACAACAAAATGAAATTTTATTGAAATAGGTAAATAACTTTTAAACACAATTAAATGATTTTAAATGAACTTTTGAATATGTTCAAGTTTGTTAAAGTTTGTTAGAAGATTTGTTAGAGTTTTATTAGTATATATACAAAATTTAATTTAATTCGTAATGCTACTTTCTCATCAAATTTGCAAATAAGTATCCGAATAAATATACAATATAAATATACAAAACGCGATTTTACATAAGAATCAATACAAACAAAAAATTAAATAATTTTTAAAATTATACAAAAATTGTGCTTGAATTTTATTCAGATACTCAGAAAATAGAACAATATGGTAGAATAATAGAACATAAAATTTTCATATTTTTGGTAATATTTTGAGATGTGACACGTACATCCTTAAATTTTTATTATTTTAATTAAAAACTCAACATTTAAGATAAATAAATTTTGATTATCGTAAAATAAATAAGAGTATTACTAGAGTATTACAAGTGTATTATAAATTTTATATACAAGGTATAACTAAAATAAGAAAATGATCAGGGGCGAGCTCTCTACACCAAAAAAGACATTAAAAAAAGGTATATATTAATATATATTCGCAAACTCAGACAAATGTTTATTAAAGTAATATAATATTTATTATTATTTAATATTATTTATTTTTAATTTTTAATTACAACAAGTATTCAAAGTGTCTTTCATTTGACTCAATACACGTATAAACACATCGGAGACTTGCAGCTTCCCGACCATTATCATTAGCAACTAGACATGAAAATCATGTTTGCCCTTTCATGAAATGAATAGTTTGTCAATGCGCTAACTATCAAAATAAATAAGCGATAATTGAAAAAAGTTTTGAGTGTTTCTCACTAGTTGAGGTGCTATTTTTTGTAATAAATTCTTACAAGTTTTTAAGATGCTTATTAACAGCATTATTAAACTGACGATCAATTTAATTTGTGATATTATTATTCTAGCTTTGGTTTAAGATTGTATTTTAAGTCCATATATCGGTGCGTAATTTATAGAACTGAAAAATATATCTAAAAATTTATATGAAAATATTATTAAAGACTAAGATCCGTTTCGAAATAAAGACTTTTTCTCTTTAATTATATTATACACTTTCAGTCTATTTCTTTACTTATTATTATTATTTTGCCATCGTTGTTGTTGGTTGAAAATAAAAAAGTAATTCTCTAAAAAAAGCCATATACATTTCTTGCAAAATTTGGTCTCGCAATTCGCTGATATGAGTTAGCCGACAGATATTTTTCGCTCTGAGTCTTCTATCATGGCAAACGCAAAACTTCCGACATTGTTTCCTCTATATCGAAGCGTGCATGCCAGTATATCGAGAATGACATGCCACCCTTGTCTTATTCAGCGGACATTTCTGACGTGTTTCTCGTGAGTTTCGTATCAATGATGGAGCATGGCCGTCAATTCTACGATAGGAGAGTGCCGTGGAGAAGTAGCGGTAGCTGCCCTATCGAGTTTCCATTTTCCGGACAGTGTGCCCCTTACAACATATGCCATCGTTTACTTATTTAGCCCGTTATTTCACCCTCTCATTTTACCGGTCACCGACATTGCCGTCTTCCGGCACTCGCAACCGACCGACTTTTCCTTCTCTTTGACAGCTCAAGATGATATTCTTGTTCGAACTATGAAATATTTAATGACTCACTTTTTCGATCGCCTATGTTCTATTCTCTCCAGCGTTTTTTTGTGGTTTCCAATCTGTCCAGTTCCATGTTTCATTTTTCAATCGCACTATTTTCTGCAAATTACATTGTTGTGGTTGATTATCATCTAAATCCTGATTTCAATACGAACAACGTCAATCCTTTCATCACTCATATGCTTTCCTCTATTATTAGCCATGATATTTCAAAATGTCTTTTTTTTTGTTAATACTCTTAAATAAATTAACACAAACTAACTATAAGTATGTGTATGTAACTTGTTGTACATCATATATCATAAAAACTAGTTAAAGCATTATGACAATTCTGAATTGTCATTATTGTATAAATTAATTGAAGTCAAATAGAAATGTAATATTCCTTAGTTAATTAGGCCTGTATTTGTTTCTATTTGTGAATCTCTGCTGCCATGGATCCCAGCGTGACATATAGTTCAGTGGTTACATTAATGCCTCTTCAATTAACGGCATCTATTCCAGATATGTTGTATTCATTGAGCAACGCTTTGAGTCAACCGATAGTCCCGGGTGTAACCAGAAATTCCGTGTAATATCGCCAAGGGCCATGCATGCCGCTATAACGTAACCATCCTCAAACGCCACCAATTCGATAACCCAATGAACATGTTGACGATAGAACGCATCTATTGCGCACAATTCAATCATCGCGCATAACTAATAAAGACAATACAATTCATTGCGAAAGAAGGATACAGATCAGAGATACAATTTACTTGCGCAAATTCATTCCGATAAAGCATTTGGATATTTAATCATTCTGTTTCAAAATGCAATCAATATCTTAATTTTAACATTATTTTATTAATAAAAATTTGGGGCATATTGTTTTCTACTTTTTTAGACGTATTTTATATATCTCATTTTCTATTTTGTTGTTATTTGCACACTGCAAAATGTTTTAAATAACTATTGTAGGCAATAATTTAATTTTTCTTTTGTAGAATAGAAATATCAAAAAGAATATTATCTGATAGTAGAATATTTTCAAAAAAAATATTATTAATATGAAAAAATATTATCTAATTGCAATTTAACTAAAAAACAAATTTTAATTAAAGACTTTTTTAATACTTTTATATATTAAATTAAATTAAATTAATATATAATTCTCATAGAATTGATTTTTTATTAACATATAACATACGTATTAGAAATTTCCCGTATCTAAGTCAGTGATACCAGAATGAGGACGCAGTTCACGCGGGAGTTGAAGTATTCTCTCCATTCGACGCTAATCAAATGCGTTTACATTTACATACAGATACATACGGAAAGACAAATGGAGTTGTGAATTAAGTCTTGTAATCTTTATAATCATCTGATATACTTTGAATAATGCTATCGTAACTTTAAATTCATAAATCAAGAAGTTCTTAATGGAAAGGGATTTAATTATTTGGAAATGTCGATATCAGCTATAAGAATCTACTATCAAAGTAGGACATTTAAGAAATAATGTTGACTTTCACGTGATTTTAAAAAATCGATTTCTTCGAAAATTGATTTTATCATTATTTGTTTCCTTTCAGACCGTACAACCTTTGTTTGAAACATTTTTCTTTAAAATTGCAATCAGAGAAAATTTTGGGATAATTGTTTAAAATGGATCACATACATAGTATTTTCACATTAGTCTGAACTTGTATTGAAGCTTTCTTTTTAATAAATTAATATTAAATTTTAATTTTTTTAAGTCGTTGTGTCATTAATAATTTTGCAGAATTTTTGGCTCTAATCTCCATGCAATTAATAATAGATAGATGAAATATTTTCTCATAGCAATGCAATACACATTTATGTTTGTATTTTTAATATTATCAGGTAATTGAAAAAGTTTGGTTTTTTCTTTAATGTTAAAGATATATTTTTTCAATAATTGATTTTCGATTCACAAAACACTTTGATGATGTTATGTAATAATGGACAACGCAGATTAAAAACTGTCTATTATTACATAATATAATAATGGACAATTTTTAAACTGCGCTATCCATTATTACATAATGTTATGCAATATGTAATAATAATGAACAATTTTTAATCTGCATTATGATACTTGTACTAGTCAATTGATGTACGCTAACTTGATAAGTACTCTTTTTTTTAAGTACGCTTTATTTTAAAAAGTTGCAAAATAAATTTTTTTGGATGTATTAAATATACGGAAACATTGTGATTTAAAACTTTATGCTAAAAATCAATGATAATATAATATCTGTAAGTTCTTTTTCTTAGTCTCTCTCTCTCTTTCTCTCTCTTTCTCTCTCTCTCTCTCTCTCTCTCTCTCTCTCTCTCTCTCTCTCTCTCTCTCTCTCTCTTGCTTTTTCTTTAATATCAAATTTTAATTAATTATTTGACTAGACTATTATATTCAATGTAATATGTATATATTAATCATATGGAATGGAAAATTTATTTTTAAGTGAGTATTGTTGCTTTCTATCATTATATACCTAAATATGTAAAATATACATTAATGATTCGAATATCAATGATAATATCAATAATTCAAATAAATTAATATTAATGCAAGATAAGAGGATTAACGAGACAGTAAAATTAGAGATAATCATGGAATGACCGAAATATTATGGAATTAAGAGCATATCTATATTTGGCATTTGTATGAAGAGCTATTTGTCATTCGTAGTATTTCGTGAAACATAACTTTACACAATTTCTTGAGCGTGACTGTAATTCTTAGGTTACACAGCGCAAGCTCTATTAGCTTGCAACACATGCGCGTATGTCGGGTGCATTTGGGCAAAATCCGTTAGTTCAACATTCCGGGTAGTCACGTGGCGCATTTACGGCGTAACTTTCCAGATTAGATCTGGCGCACTACATACGTCTATATCCACATGTGGATTCAAGTCGAGAGAGCGTAGATAGAGGTCGAAGTAAAGTAAAAGGTGGCGCGAAAGGGTAGCGGTGGGCGCGCAAAGCCGCTTTCGGAGGGAATATTCGTTGGTAAAGTTTGCCGGCGAAATGAAGTTGGTAAGTTTTTAAATTTCGCCGTGCCAACCTCAGAATATAGATCCTCGGGTAATCTTGCGCGAATGCTTTCGCGCCCACAATGCTCCGGACCTTTCGAATTTGCCATGTCGCTCGAAACTTTTATTCCCACACGTAATAAATCTCCAAATTTATTACATGTAATAAGCACATCAAATGTATTCGCGTCAACGGGTAAATTCTCCAGTCGGTTTCAATTTTTCATGTAACAATAATATACTCATTTTTCGATGCAGAAATATCAGGGTTCAAATCTATCGATCCAATGAGACTAAAATTGCCTATCACTTTTGTAACAATTAATTCCGATTCATTTTAGTTAAGCTATCTTTGATCGTTTTAGTAAAAGAAATTATGTTTATAAACTTTGTTACAATAATGATTGAATAATTGAATAATAAAAATTATTAAAGATATTTTCTGCGATTGTATTGAAATTGAGATTGATGCCAAAAACTGATACGAAACATAACAGGAGATAAGAAAAATTTACTCAGCAATTTATTTATTTATTTTTTTAAAGTTGTTGTAATATGCACGACGCTTTTAGCGCAAACTATTTTACACAAATTAATATTATATTAGCAATCTACATTATAAAGAAAAGAATATCCTGTCCTGATTGAGTTATAAATTGTTTGATCAAGTATGACAACCGGACGATCTCGATTTTTCCTATATGTACTTTTCTTCATAAAATGACCTCAAAAATCAATTCTTAAAACATTTGATAATTCCTAATAAACATTCTATAGATTCAAAATCAGAATATTTTGTTTCTTCATTAGAATAATATTATATTATAAAAAATTATAAACAATTTAAAAATTGTTACGTTAAAGGTTATATTAAATATGTATAAACTGTCAATATAACTGCGCATATGAATTTAGCTCGCAATTATTAACTTTTTAACAGAAGATGTGTATATACACTCTGAAAAGTAGCCTCTCATTTGCGAAATACGTGCATATATGCCCGATCATAGAAAAATATATTTATATATATTCGTATATTTCGTATATTCGATTATGTTCCGCACATAGCAGACAGTTTAAAACGCCCTTTAATTAAAGAGCTAAATTTAATTAAACGCACCAAGAAAAAAATGCGTGTTTGACTTTATTTTATTGGTAATTGGTAGCAGTTTTTTAAATCGAAGGTAGTTTCAGCTATCTATCGGATAAACGCAACTCATACCACGTCGACTACTTGCGATTGATTTTGAACAGTGTTAACTCTCAAGATTCGAGAATATTCTCAAATCGATGCGATATTGTTATCGACGTGTTAATGGTCAGTATATCGTGCGCGAACGGCTTGCAAATGTAAATGTCTTTAAAGAGGACCGTAGGGCAGTCTCCTTGAGGGGGAAGACCGCTCTCCGGACTCATTTCGCATTCGGCGCGTCGCTACTGTTAGTGTTCGCGTTCGCGTATTTGTTAATAATTCCCAGAAGATAGTTTGATGCGGAACTATACTGCGGCAACGCGCGCGGACATTCGGACACAGCCCGAGGGGCTGTCTCCGACGTAGCGGCGCAGCATCATCCGACTTCTCTCTCTCACACTCCTTCTCCTCCTCCCTCCCTTCACGAACGGAAGGGTTTGCGCTTAGTTGCGGCTTAATGTGCGCCTTCCTCGTAAGGCGCACGTCGTCGCGCTTCGAAGTTCGCTTATGCGATGGTGCGGGTGGTTAGCGAACTTAAAGTCAATCTTGGGTTATGCAAACGCTTATGCTTGGTAAAACGCTTGCTGCGGGCGAGATTCCGGTAACTCGCCGAAGAGAAGGAGAGTGCGAGGAAGAGAGAGAGAGAGAGAGAGAGAGAGAGAGAGAGAGAGAAAGGGAGAAAGAGAGTGTGTGTATGTGTAGGAAGAAGAGAGAAGGAAAGAGTGAGGGAGAGAGATAGAGCGAGAAAATTGGCTCTGATATAGCGCGTTTTCGAAAGTTAAAGGGCCCCATCTGCCAGTGATTTCGCAGACTGACCGTTCCAACCTAATCTGACCATAGCTCCGGGGTTATTGATGGATTTGCATAGCGAGGGGAAGAAAGAAACATCGAATAGACGGCGTACACGGTGGTCTTAATTGGATCGAATTGCGCTCTGGCTGCGGTTCACTTGCTTGTCACGTATTGTGCGCGCGTTACGCAGACGCATATCATTGCGATAGGCGATCGTTACATGCTTCGTTGTACGTGTAAGCTACGATTTTTACGAGCGAATCGAATTCGCGTAAAATGCACCACGAGGGGGAGGGGGGGGAATGTTGGAGTGAGTATGGAGAAACGAAAATCTGTTTTGATATTTATGACAGTATTTTGGGATATTTTTCATTTTATGCAATATTTATTGAAACAAATCCTCCAATCCATCAAGCGCGGTTCTTTTTTTACAATGCTTTATTCTTTTTATTTTTTTAAATCAAAACTTATTGTTCTTGAATATTAGTAATTAAATATTCTCTTTATTTATTTGAACGGAGTATAAGAATTTAAATATTCTTTAATATCTTTCAAATCAGTTTAAACAAGATTAATACAATAGAAAGCAAGTAATTGATTATCTTTAATGCCTATAAATTAACATCCGATTGCTATAAAATTTTTTTTTAAATACATTATTATTAAAAATTAGAATACTATCTAAAATATTTTTTTCACATTGTTGCTAAACAAAATTATAAAAGTTTTTTTAAATAAGTTCTTTTTAAATTTATTAGAGAGAGAGAGAGAGAAAGAGAGAGATTGAAAGAATTAAAAAAAGAATTATATATGATTTAGGTATAATGGTCTCTCTCTCTCTCTCTCTCTCTCTCTCTCTCTCTCTCTCTCTCTTTTCAACATTCATGCTTTTTCTAAAAATTTGCGAATTACACAGTTCGACACTAAATTTTCTTCGAAGTGTGACTGGTCATTTTTCGTAGATTTTGTTATGCTAAATCCGAATTCAGTGGTTAAATCAATAAGAAGATTTGAATATTCTCACATACGAGAAGCCTCGCGCATGTCATGAAATGACAATGGAATTAAAGTATTTTGAAATTAAAAATTGTGTTTAGGGGTTTTCAGAGTCGCTGAATTTAAATTTGAAGTTCAAAATTTAAAATTCAAAATGACAGATTCAACATGGCATTCGTATCAACGAAAATTTCGTCAACCTGTTTTGAATTTTGAATTTTGGGCTTTAGATTTAAATTCAACGATCCTGAAAACCCCTAAACACAATTTTTAATTTTAAAATATTTTAATTTTATTGTCATTTCATAACATACGTGAGGTTTCTTGTACGTAAGAGTCTTTAAACCTCTCTACCTCGGTAAAAAAAAAATTGTATAGCAATAAAAAAAAAACATTTTTAACATAAAGAGTATCACTGTAAGATCACCATTGTAATCAGAAAAAAGTTTACTTTAGCCATAAATAAATATAGCGCGTAGTAAATATAGCCAAAAATCACCTTTTTGGCACATTTAACCTCAATTTTCTTAAAATCTTGACGTGATAGGCCAATTTGGCCATCGGATTCGGATTTGGCATAATAAAATCTATGGGATATAACCAGTCACACTTCGGAGAGAAAAAAAAGTTCATATTTTATCGAACTGTGTTATTGATACTCAATTGTACATAAGGCACGCAATAAATGACGCTATAATTTACGCGATAAATATGTCGAATCGTTCTTTTCTAGACAATTCGTTTAACATAGGAAGCGAGATTCAGTTGAAAAGCGCAGTAACTCGTATGAAGGGTTTCGGCGCGAAGCTATAGTTAAATCGATTTTACAGCATTTCCCTTCTCCGAGCTCTCTTCCAATCTCACTGCCATCGACATTACATTACATCACGCATATTGAATATACGATAAACTCAACTGCGCGCAAAGTACATATTCTCATTACATATTCTTATTCCGTTAAGTTGAATAATACGATTGTCAGAGATGAAATGCGATGGTTACATCCTTTTTACTTTTTTATTTGTTAACGTTGTCGTTGCATATTGACATTCAAAAATATTTTCAACATTTCTTTATTTGTCTGTCCATTCTTAGACCGGTATTATAATTTATTCTTATCTCAAAATTGTCTTAAATAATATTTTAATAATTAATAATATGTTAATACAGCGTGATTAGTTTATGAAAGTCTTGAAAATGTATTCAAGAGATGTTATAAATTAGACGGTCTTAAATATAAGAATACCAGCCTTAGTTTTTATGCGAATCCATTTCGCGTGATTTTAAGAATCGCGTGAAAGTCATTTACTATGTCATCATTTCGTGATAAATTTTTTGACGTTTACTAGGACACATTTTAATAAACGCGATTCAAATTTGATTACACAAGAAAGTTATTATTGAACATACATGTTATATGAAAATTTAATGTAAAAATTTAATTTTTATAAAAATAACAAACAAAATAAAATATGTGAAAACAATTCACAAAAGTTAATATGATTGTGAATTATGAAAACAAAAAGTTTTGAAAGTTATAAGTTTAAATGATTAAGAATTAAGATAATTGAAAATTGTGGAAAAGTTGTTGAAACTTTAGATTTTTACTAATCGACTTCCGAAATTTTTTGTTTTTTTAAGTTTCTCTCTCTCTCTCTCTCTCTCTCTCTAAGCTTCTCTCAAAATTTCATTCTTTTAGAAATACTGAAGTTAAACGTCCAAATTCAAGATATCATAATAAATCTTATTTAAATGAAATAAAAATTCATGTTTTCATTGATAGAAAAATTAGCATTTTTGGAAAGGAAAAGAAATTGACTCCAGAAAGACTAATATAATTTTGTGGAAAAACGATTTATAATTCTCTCAACAATTGTTTGCTTATATGGAAAAGTGTTACAATTCTAATAAGAGATAAAATTTACACTAAACTAGTGTTTAAATTTTCAAAACTCATGACATAGTTTCAAAGAATAATTTATAATTGAAAATATAAAATGGAAAAAAAATGAAGTTATACATATTTACTAATTAAAACGTTTTTCCAATTCAGAATTTAAAAAATGTTCTACTGAAAAGTTGTTAATTTTTAGATGTGTCACTTTTCTATCAACGGAACGATTATTTCGCGCTAAATGTAACTGTCTAAATCTACATAAATTAGAAAAGTAGTATTTACATTAAGAAAAGTATTTACTCAAAATCAAACGCTTCAATATCTGATAATAAACAAATTACTGCTGTTTAATAACCAAACATAATATGAGACAATTTCGTTCAATCGAGTAGCCAATTTCGTGACAGTTTGCGGTCGATAGGCTATCCGTTACCATGGGACACGAGTGGTAAATATCGTTCGACATTAATAGGTCAAGCCATGTGACAAAATCAATTCAAGTGATATTTTATGTTTTTTTGTATGTTTTAGTCTTTTATATATATATATATTTTTTTTTTATCAATGGTCTTGGCACGATTTTAAAATTCCTCTCGAGTTACGTATATCCGCTACGTCGGTCTGCGGGAAAGAGCGTGTATAGTTCGCATCATCGCTTCTGCATCAGAACACAGAAAAGGCTGTTGGTTGTTCGTGACAAGGTACGTCCGAGAAACGGTGATTTCAATTGAAATCTTCGGCTGAACTTCTCACGGTCATTCGTCTTTGTCCGTAGAAAACGCAAGTCATAAGTAAATCGCAAAAACATCGTACTTTTCTCACTCGGTTTTTGACATTTGAACGCATTTGCGCAACAAACGCTTAAATGTTTTGCTTTCCATGAAAGAGTATTATTCACGTGCATTTTACTGACGTATTTTAATTATTATTAAAAAAGATTACGTTACCAACTCAATTCCTAGAGTTACTGAATTTTCCTGGAACTTATAATAAATTTTTTTCAATATATATAACTTTATGTACAACTTAAATATTAATTTTTTTTTTACATTACGATTCAATATAAAACTAAACTTTTTTATTTTTGTAAGTAAATGTTATATAAAATAAATATTAAAGGCAGTATGTCTCTCTCTCTCTCTCTCTCTCTCTCTCTCTCTCTCTCTCTCTCTCTCTCTCTCTCTCTCTTATTATTGAAAGTTAAACAAAATTAAATAATCTATTTAATAAAAGAGACAAGAGATAAACAGATAGAGTATAGTAACGATATGTCAACTTAATCGATTTCTATTGTGATAATTTACGAATTTAGCTATTATATGTATACGCTATTATTGATAGTTCAAAGACCGAAATACATATTACAAAGTTACAGTTTCAATAGATTAAATGCGCGTTTATCGATTTCGACATTATGCACAGTTGGCTCGCAAAATGATGCCGATTCCACGCGTCACCGAGCGTTAATCACTTCAACCTGAATAAAATTACGGGTCGTTTTGTGTAGAGCGTCCGTGCGCTGAATTGTGCACCACTAATTACCGTTGCGTTCTCGCCGTTGTTATCCAACCATGCGGCGGACGAATACGTGCATTTATCTCCCCGGTTTTAGCTTTGCGAATCTCTTACGAATAATAGCCGGGAAAGACTGTCGTTAAAATATAAAACAAATGACATTGAAAAGTAAAAAGAAAGATGAATTCCCATTAAAGATACTAACAGATTTCAATCTTAAGTGTTTTAAGCGCATATTGTAATATTCTACACACTTAAATATTTAAAATATAACATTTTAAATATTTCTTTTATTTATTTTATATTAATAAATTAGTAAATTACATTGTATTAATAAATATGTACTATTATTATTATTATTTAACATTTAATTTTAATTAATTTTTAATTTTTAATAATAAATTAAGTTTGGTCAAAATTGATTTTGCGCATCGAAAGAAAATATTAGCAACGGTTTACATATTATCTCAATCGTATTATATTATAATACGAAAGATATTTTATATACCTTCATTATTTTCTTTTATATATTATTGGATAAATATTAATTCACATGTTATATCCACGCACTCATTTTAGTTACGATGATGATATTCGCTCTGCGCTAAAATGTTGGCAGCTAATAATCCTAGCATTTGCGTTATTTCTAGCGTCTAATTAGCGGATTATTTAAGTGAAGCTTCGGGGTTGCAGTCAACAATGCGTCGCGCGTCTTAAGCTTTTAACGCTTTGATGCGCGACTCCAATTTGGTGAATCTCCCGCTCTTGCTGAATGCCTCGATGAATTTCATGGCAGTCAAGCTAATTCCTCTTTCACGAATGTAATATTCTAGTATGTAACGTTAATGAGGCCTTCGCAATCTCTAGTCATTTCAATAAGACAGTCAGTATATATAAACAAATTTTATTTTATGAATCTTCCGTATTTATATAACTAATGACATATTAACAATCTCATCTGTTTACTTTAGTTCTATAATATAAATTTATGTTATATATATAATTGATATATAATTTATATATATATTTGAAAATGTATTAATTTTGCATTTTTTATTTTTATTAATCATATGATTTTTTCTACGAATTTAAATAACAGTTTGGTATATTTAGTATAATAAAAGTTTTAATTATAAGTTATTATATATGCCTCAAACACATATATAAAAATTTTCACAAAAATGAAATTATTAAAAAAAATTAAGAAAGGTTAGGGAACGAGCAATAATAGATGGAATTAAATTTAATTTATTTTCACAGTACAATGAGAATAACAGGATGTTTCGACATTACTTTGTCATCTTCAGCTGTATAAAAATATATGTATAAAAAGATACGACAATTTAAAATAAAATAATAAAAAATAAGCTAGTTAACAATTTTTATATAGATTAAATAGAAATTTTCATTTTAATGTCATTTCAGGGTAATCAACATATTAATATTCCAAATTATTGAAAATTGCACTTTGAAACAATATACAAAGAAAGAAAGGCTTGAAAGAAAATTTAAGCTACAAAAACTTAAAAAATTAGAACAAATAAAGAATTATATTTTATAATTTTATTCAATTATAATTTTATTATTAAATAAAAGTTTTAATATTTAAAAATTTATTGAATAAAAATCTTTAGTATTTAAAAATTAAAATATCTTTTTTATAGAATATGAATAAGATATTGCTATGATATTGCTTGGCTTCTATTATCTTAAACGTCTTTTTAAAAAACAAAAATGTCTGACAGCACTGGCAAGACGTAATTAGTGAAGCCAATACTATCGACTGGCATTATAATAAAATAACTGGACTTTTAATATCGTTAGACAATAGAAAAATGGAATATTATTGACTATTCAGTGGGATCGTCTAGATACTCTAAATTAGTTCCAGACTAATTGCATTCGAAATCCGCTTAATTTCTCTCTACTTCAAGTCGAGAGATTCTCAAGCCAATTGATTTTTATTTTCATCAATCAACCTCGTACCTTCGCCCATCGTTCTGGTTCACCGCTATCATAAAAGTCGAATTAGTTTAATTAGTCTTAGGGACTTGCACACATAAACACTTTGCAAAATGAATGCCCCATCTATATAACTTTTAATAATAAATGAAAAGAAAATTGGAATTAACTACTTTTTAATATATACTCTCCGTATCTCCATCTTCGCTCTTTTATATTTATTTATCTATATATTTGCCAGACTATTTTCAGTTTCTACTATTTTTTATTATTGAAAAGTATGCGATCAAAATATTCTTTTTCAATGTTCGTTATTTTTTATTATATAAAAGGAATTTGATGAAGCGAGCGTAGGCCATAAGTCGTCAACTACAATGCAAAATTCATCTCTATAAACGATTAATGATTGGTCGGCGCTATTGATGTCACGCTTGATCGACGTAAATTAGCTTCTTCCTAGTGAGCTTGTCATTAAATATTTGCGTATAATTGGCGAACAATGTTGCGTTAGAGAGCGAGCTAATACAAAATCTCAAAATCTCCAGAGACTACAGATTAGTCGGCTTACTAGTTCGATATCATGATATTAGTAGGATCTCTGAATAATTCATTTGGCGTTACTGTGCCATTAGTATCGTACTATACAGAATTTGACGTAGACAGTTAATTTGACGCATAACGACTGAGATATTTAGCTGCATTGGGCATACGATTATGTCGTTCTGGCTTTTGTTTCTCTCTGTTGCATAAATGCAAATAAATGTTACCAATATGCAAAATGTAAATTAAATTCTGGCAAAAGTCTAGACGTCCTAATGTAATAACATTGTCAATAATTATAAAAAACTGATTCAACGAATTGATAACGCTAAATTATTCCATGCTTGAATCAAAATTAATTTAAGCAGAATGTAACAATGTATATGTTACTGTCGAAATGGTACTATTGATCAAGCTATTGCAAACAATCAAGTAATGAATAAAAAATAAAATGCATATTTATGCGAAAGAAATGACATTTTTTCAAATAACATTTATATAAATAGAATTATTTAAAAAAAGATAAAATAATTAATTCAAAACATTAAAATTTTAATTGCGTAAAAAATGAGAGACAATAAAAAATGTATTCTTAATACTAAACTTATAACTTTTATAATTTATTTTAAAAATTATTAAAAAAATATAAGAATTAGATAGAATAAAATTAGTAAGATAAATATTAAATCCAATTTATATTTTTTTATAAAATGACATTTTAATGTAAAATGTTAGAAATATTTTCGAAGAACAAGAGAAATAACAGTATGGATAAATTTTTAGAAAAGTTTGGATATTTCAAATACAGACCGATGAGTTTATCTTAATTAATTCAGTTTATTTTATTTAATGTTATATATATATATATATATCTTTTTTATCATATATTTTATTT
The DNA here is from genome assembly GCA_037157785.1 of Cephalotes varians. Classification (NCBI taxonomy): domain Eukaryota; kingdom Metazoa; phylum Arthropoda; class Insecta; order Hymenoptera; family Formicidae; genus Cephalotes; species Cephalotes varians. The sequence continues at coordinate 157,563 of JANQDE010000046.1, forward strand.
TATATATATATATATATATATATATATGCAAAGAAATATATATACATATATATATATATATATATATTTAAAATTTTAAAGGATGTTGATATTTCCATATATAATATTATCATTTCTTTATCCTTATTTTGTGGCATTTATCGATGAACAATTTAAAACTAAACGAAATCTAATAAGACGGATGCTTAATTTATAAACAAAATCAAAAAGTATATGTATTTTAAAATTCGATTACCCTGAGATAATACAATTTTGACGATATTGTTCACAATTCAATACGTAATAATGCCAACTTTTCATAAGACCCTTCGATGACTCCCTCATCCTCGCCGTTACATGGTTACGTTTGTAATCCTATAAAATAATTCCCCAAAAGAGCAGCTATATCTTGCGATGTTCTCCAACACGTTCTGCTCGCATCTGCTATCAGACACGGCCGATCGATCTGATTGAATCGCAACTCGGACGTGTCCTTGGTGCGTTTGCAGGAACACGCACAGTGAAGGCAAATGAAATTCCCAGCCTGTCGAAAACAAGTTTTATTTCGTGGCACTTTGGTCCGATTGGGGGCTGTGAAGGGGCGTTGCGGATTGTTGCGCTAGGCGAAGGGTTGCGGTTGGGTGTACGAAGGGATGAAGTCGAGAGAAGAAGAGGGTTGGTAGAACCCGCGCTCGACGATGGGCGACGAGAGTTTCCATTCTTCGATGAAACTTCTTGGCAACTCGTTTGAACGCCACGACCAGCCTCTCCACTTTCTTCCGGATCTTATTTTGCTCGCCGCCGCCGCTGCCGCTCGCGAAACTTTTCCCGATTCCTCGGAGGTGTAACATAATATTTTCGCGGCTCGGCTGGGGACCGCAAGAACCGCGCGTCGGAATAACGCGGTTATCGAGTTCCGGGATTTTAACGTTATCAAATTCGTTATCGTACTCAGAACGATTACAAGGTTAGCATCATGACGTTTTGTCTCGTAAGCTTTCTTGAAAAGTCAATTAATGCATTGATTGCTACGAAGATCTATTCATTAATATGTGTGTATTGCTTTTCCCGAAATATTTTGTCTTGCAACTAATAAAAGTTGTAAGTATTACATTCATTTTTACATAGAGAAATAAAATATTTATTATGTATAATATATAAAATGCTGTTAAAACTGCATATTCAATTTAATTAATTAGATTATTGTTAAAACCATGAAAAATTATTTGCTGCCGTTTATTTGTTATGTATACGTTTTTTAAAGGAAAAAATGACTAATGTGTATCTACATTTCTTTAGTCTGAAAAGCGTTGTGATCTTGTAGCCGATGCAATAAAGAATGAAGACGATGTTTGCTAAGCGGATTCATTATCGTTTAACGAAATCGTTACGCGATTGGGCTCGCTTGGCCGGAAAAGTCCACGTCGGAATGGCGAAAGTGTGAAAACACGTTGTCGGCAGACTAATTAAATTTCTGCATTATTACAAGGACGGCCGTTTCTGCCACTCGGCGAGTTTTAATCTGGCAGAGTAATATCTTAGGCTACATTAGGTCTTACCCTCCGCACCGACCAGTAGGGTGGCAGTCGGTTGAACGGGAAGATAGGGAGTTGGGCAGAGGTGGTGGTGTGGCAGAGGCCCGGCATAAGCCGTCTGCCTGCCGGCTAATCAATGATTCAACTCGCCAATTACGGAGGCGCCTCGAAAAATATCCTCTCTCCACCCGCGCGTTCCCCTGTGCCTTCCTAGCATGCTTGAAATATTCACAGACCCTATCTACCTTCAATTCTGTCCTTCCGTCTTTACCGTTTTATTCGTTCTTTGACATATTTTTGAGCTTTTCATTTCAACCCTTTTTTAAACACCTGTTTGTGCCATGTTTAATGTGCCCTATTGTAATAATATCGATGTTATCTATCTAGGATATTTGATGCATAGAAATGAAATAATCAAACGCTTTACACAATTTTCTTCTATATAATTCAATAATTAATTGTAATAATTTTAGAACTAATTCAGTTAATAAAATTAATTGGTTAGAGACATTAATTGAGTATGCAGATTAGCATTAGCAAATAGCATTAGCAAATCAAATATGTATTATTTTTATGACAAATAATGCATCTATTATCTTGAGATGATTTATCTAAAAATGTACGTCAAGGTAAAACTGCAGTAAAATCTGATTATCAAAAATTTGATTGAAACTTAAAATAAATTTGACGCAATGGAATCTTGCTATCTGAAATTATCCGTGCAACATTTATGAGAACGAAATAAATATTTCTATTATCTTGAAAATTTATTATCTATATTCTTGTAATTCTGTATTTGTTATTACGAAATTTTATTATGTTTAGGAATGTTAAAGTGTTTCGATTATAAAGTCTATTCGAAACGAAGCAGGAAAGCTCGTTTAGAAAAGTTTCGCCGATTTACAGTCGCGTGCCGCCTGTGTCGTTCACGCTGAAGACTATTCACTGCCATTCCTTCTCGAATTATTCTTTCGCAATTTAATCAACCGGTTATAAAAGAACTTGGCTTGACCTTACAACTTTATTTTTGCATCTCCACGAGTCTCACTGCTTCTCCTCCGTTTTTCCTCCTCGGGCGTTCTAAATTAAATTTCCTTTACCTTCAATGCCCAAGTTTCGTGAGCGAGAGGCAGACGGTGGAGGACAGTCAAGATCGTAGTTAAGAGAAGAGAATCCTGGAAGAACGAGAGAGGAAAACTGTGAGAGTAAAGGGAACGGAAAACGGAAAGTAGTAGAAGGAAGAATGATGTAGAAGTAAAGTTGGAGGGGAGGAGGGGAAAAGCAAAAATAGAATGTACATAAAAAATACACGGCTGCAAGCGGTAGCTGCTTCTTGCCGTAGCCTCGGCTCGCCGACATGAAAAATTCACTAGTTGCCCCAGCTCTTATTGCAATCTTCGTTCGTGGAATTCTCGCGAAATTTAGCCACCTGCAACAGGACAGAGGACGGACGACCCTCTTCGATGTATACAAGCCCTTTCTTTCTTCCGCCGTGTTTCATCTCAAGAAGACGTCCCTCTCCGAGTGCTGCGAGTAGTATCAGAGACACAGAGGCTGGTATGGCCTTTTTCCTCCTTTTCTCTGCCTGGAATGATTTTATTAAATTTGCTCTTATCATTCCGCTCGGCGGTAGCGTATTGGCCGAGATGACAGCGCTGTTGCTTGGTAACAGAGGTACGCAGCATTGTTCCTTTTACCATAGACATGTACGACAACGGTCTCGAGTCACTATAAACTAAATCAAATCAAGCTATGTATTTGATCGAACTATTCACTGCCATTCCTTCCCGAATTATTCTCTCGCAGTTTAAACAATCGATTATAAAAGAACTTAGTTTGACTTTACAACTTTATCTTCACGACATTCTATTTTACATTCCATTGAAAGCATTTTTTATATTTAAATTAATAACAAAATTTAACAACTTTATAAAAAGCGCATTGAAATAATTATTTATATGAATTATGAAGGAAAAAAAGAAAAATAGAAAGAGAGAGAGAGAGAGAAAGAGTTTATGTTATAATTTGAAGTCAATATATATAATTTAGATTAATAACATTTTAATTTTCTTTTTTTAGTACTATAGAAAAATATTTATTAGAGAAATATTTATTAAAGAAATAAAAAAATATTATTTATATATTTTACTAGAGCAGAGCTTAAGTCTGAGTTGATTTAAAAGAAAGTGAATAGATAATATAATATTATTTAAACTTACATAACCAATAGGTGAATAAAGTTAATCAAGCTATGTTATAAAAAAAAGGGTAAAATATTTTATTTTTGCATTTTTATTTAACCAACAATCTTTTATCTGTTTCAGTGCCCGATCGTTACCTTTCGTTTTGTTATCATCCGCGTCTAAGCTTTATCGTCCTTCAGTCAAAGTGCGTGTATCGAATTCGTGATTCTTCTCGCGATCGTCCGTTCAAATTCGGATTCATTAATACGCGTGTGTAGTGTATTCAGTACATCGGACGCGCAGCGAGGCACGTTACTACTAGATTTGGACCAAGGCTTCTTCGTTCCCTTCGTCGTCTCAACAACGCTAGGTAAGTATCGCGGAAATGAGCTCGAGAGAGTATATTTTGCGCGGGCAATGCGCGTGAAACGACTCGCGGCGTTTCGCAGGGGTGAAGGGGACGAAGATGGTGACGTCGCGACGTGGCGACGGATAGTTTGCAAAAACTTGGTTAAGTCGCTTACAAAGAGGCAAAGTGACTGAGTCGGAGTAAAACGAAACGCCGTGCTAACTTCGGAGCACTTCGTTATAAAGTTGGGAGTTGAATAATGTATTTTTATTATTTACCCGAAGCATGTCGCGATGCCGACCGTGGTGATATATCGGATAAAGTCGCTTGTAATTTCCGGCGAACGTTAACTTCCCGCCGAAAGAAATCACACCGGATCACGCTATAACTTTGTTCAACAGGGAGTATTTATACGCTTGTACAAAGAGTAGTTTGCGCCGCACGCAGCATGTGTTATTTGCAAAGTTTTGCTTCTTCTTCACATTAAAATTTTTTAACAATCTATATAGAATAAAATTAATATGCATGAAAATAGAGATAAAACTCAAATTAAGAAGATAATTTCACTTTATGTCACTTTTTATATCGTGCAACTATTTGGCAAATTTATTTTTTAACAAATAGATAAATAAGCAAATATAAAATTAATTTAATTGTTTAATATATAAAAATTAAAAAATATTGTTATCAAAAACTGAGAACATTTAATAATTTTCTTTCAGTTCATAAATTATACAAGAGATTTTCTAAAATTATTAATGACCATAGAATAAAAAAGCTCTCTGAAATTGTTTTGATGTTATAAATTGTGGTTTCTTCTGAACTTTTTCTTATTTCTTAAAGCTGAACTAAACCAGTAATCAATGCTGTGTGCGTGCGCGCGCGCGCATTAATAATAATTATATGCAATATGATCAATTTTAAGTACAAATTGTTTTTGCATACTGAAATAGTTTTTTAATTGTTGCTAATTTAATTATTTGTTATTTCTTATTATGAGAATCAAAGAAGTCACATTTAATGAGATATTTTTTATTTGTTATACTTATAATTCTATGATTTAATGCAATAATAAGCTGTTATATATTGATAAAAAATGGAGAATCCAGAAATTTCTTAATCTTTTAATATTATTTTGCAATGAATAAATTTTTAATGTTATAAATGATTACTAACGATATAAATTAAGCTAAGAACTACAAAATGTTCTATTTGTCTTTTTATATATTTATCATTTCTGCGTTTTCCAGAAAAAATAATACAACAAAAATTAAAATTTTTAACTTTACTCTTTCTCATAAGTATAAATGCTTTCTAAATT